>JBBPDC010188028.1:0-15201 GCA_037974485.1 Hemigrammopetersius urotaenia
ACCAGTATACTGATCACCGCCTGATCATCTGGAATCATCTGCTCCTGGTTCTTCACTGGTGCAGGACTTCAGTTAGAAGCTCACATCACTTGATCAAAAGTTTGACTGCCGATAAAATTGATCTTACATATCAATAATATTATTACTATAGTTTTATTTGGTCTGAAATCATTAAGTGTGCAATATAGAGGAAATGAGGATAAACAAAGCAATCACAATACTTTTTCACAGCACCGTAGTGTTAACTGCTCGAAAGAAGAGGAAGACATGCGCCAAGACTCTTCTCAGTCTTGCCCCCCCTAGTGGTGGAACGAACTCCCTCTTCCAAGCAGAGTCCCTTCAAGGCTCCCCTCTTCAAGGAGCACATTGGTGACTAACCATGTCTCTCATATCTGTTGCTTATTTCTCAAAAAATAAAAAAATAAAAACTCTTACCCCATTCCTTCCTTACTTTTGTCTTAACTTCTGACTTTTCTTTGTTGTTGTTCAGGTGTACCTGCAGTAACAGTGACTAAATAGCGGACGTTGATTTCAGTTTAGCTTTACAGGTTTAAGAAACAGATGTGGGCTTGAGCTCTGATGTTCGTCTCTCTGGATAAGAGCGTCAGCTAAATGCCGTAAATGTTAATGTAACTGCTGTCAATCAATGCCTGAGTTAAAGTAAAAAAGCAGCTGAATAAAGTGGTGTTGCTATAATTACATCTTCTTTTTTTGCTTGAGTCTGTTTATGGATGTTGAATGAGGACGAATTACTAGACAATATGTTTTATGGTTAAAGTCAGATCTGTACACAGAAAAACAACCTTAGAATTACTGTCTATAATGTTTTCGTATATAAAAATAAATCCAAACACAGAAAGCTTTCCCTTTGAAAGCCTCTGCCCTTAACCTTCAGTCAGTGCAGAGAGTCCCCAGTTGTCATAAATGCAGCCCTAAAGACCAGGTCAGTGTGAGATGCCCCTGTGTGGGTGAGTGCTGGACACTGTTTCCCAGAATGCTCTCTGTGGGCATGGTGTTAATGTGGCAGTGATACTACAAGTGGTCCTGCCAGCCCCCCCACCCCCCACCCGCCAACTCACTTTTCTTTGCAAAAACGTGGCCTGTGTGTTTCTCGGGGGAAGACTGAGTGTCTGGAGTGAACTGGAGGTGAACTCTTCTCCTGAAAGTGTTTGATGGATGCCGTGTCCTGATGCACTTTATAACGATGTTATTTCGTTTAGGGTTTTAAATCTGAAATAAAATCGGTTACTATGGTAAAGATTACGCTGGCTACATTATTTTGGTTACTATGGTAAAGATTCTATTTGGAGCAGGTTGTTACATATTGACAATGTGTGTGTGTGTGTGTGTGTGTGTGTGTGTGTGTGAGTCAGCCGTGACTCTGCTTGGTCTATTTTGTCTCACTTCTTGTCTATTTTCCACACAAAAATGTGTTTAATCCCATTCTGTAGTGTTTCTTCTACAATCTAGGAGCCGATTTCGGTGGTAACATTTATTTTCATGTTTATTTTCAGCTTCTCAAGGGTTTGGTTAGAAACGTCAATTTTTAGAAAAAACTAAACTTGGCGGCTCAGCTGACGGTCTTCCGTTCTACTTTCTGCAGATGAATGTGTTGTTTGTTTGTTGTACATGTAGGTAACAGGGTTGCCGACTCTCACGCATTGAGCGTGAGACACACGCATCAGTGAGACTAATATGAAAATAATAGTAGTATTATAACCTTATAATGAAAAATATACATTTAGTTTCTCTCTAGAATCACTGAAGGGAGGAAAAAAGTAATTTTCTGAATCAGCAAAATTTACTAAAAAACATTATTATTATTATTATTATTATTATTATTGTTGTTGTTGATGTTTTTATGTATACAGAGGGAGTAAAAGTGTGTTTGTTTGCTCTGGGTGTTGAAAGGTGGTTTACTGTGTGACTGAGTGACTCCAGGAGGATGAAGACGGGGTGAGATGGGGACAGAGAGACAGAAACTGAGAGTGGATGGATATTATATTATGCTGCAGACGCACCGCTGTTCAGACAGTAATAACGGCCTCCTGATTACATTCCTGTGACGTCTCCGCACTCGTCAATCATCCGCCTGCCATTAGAGGAAACACTGTGACTCCTACCCACCGAAATAGTGCAGGAGCATTTCACTGCTTCTCCTGTACCTGCCCTCGCATAATAACACAATAACAACATGATACTAATATAAAAGACCACCAACAGTAATCATAAACAAACAAGAATACTACCCCTACTACTACTAATAACAATAATAATAATAATAACAATAACAATAATAATAATAATAATAACAACAATAATAATAATAATAATGCATTATTTATTATGCATTTTGTATTATAAAGCAGGACCATCATATCTTCAGTGGTTGCTCCAGTTCTTAAAACCTGTTGGGTGACACATTGTAACATCATCAGTCTGACTGTGTTGAGGCACAACTGCAGTGAACTGATCTATCTATCTGTCTGTCTGTCTGTCTGTCTGTCTGTCTGTCTGTCTATCTATCCATCTATCCATCTATCCATCTATCTATCTCTCTCTCTATCTCTCTATCTATCTATCTATCTATCTATCTCTCCCTCTATCTATCTATCCATCCATCTATCTATCTATCTATCTATCTCTATCTATCTATCTATCTCTCTCTCTCTATCTATCTATCTATCTATCTCTCCCTCTATCTATCTATCCATCTATCCATCTATCTATCTATCTATCTATCTCTATCTATCTATCTCTCTCTCTCTATCTATCTATCTATCTATCTATCTATCTATCAGTCTATCTATCTGTCTATCTATCTCTCTAATGATACATTTCACTGTGTGTTGTACTTGTATGACTGCATGTGACAAATAAAGAATCTTGAAGATCTATATATCTATCTATCATCATCTCCTCTGACTCCCCCTTTCCTCTCTCTCACCCTCTTTCTCTCTCTTTTCCCCTTCTCTCTCTCTCTCTCTCTTTCTGTCTCTCACATTTTTGTCTCTCTCTCTCTTTCTCTCTCTCTCTCTCTGTTCTCTGGTGTTTAAGTCCCCACTGACTGCTGTAGAAATGTCAGGTTTATCTCTGGCGGTAAATCCAGCTTAATGTACACGACCTCAATAAAAACAGGGACTTTTACTTCTTTCCTGATGTTTCTTGCCAGGCACCGTGTTGTTTTGGCATTTTTGGGCAGGTCTCAAAATGCTCTAAATACACATGTGTGTGATATCTGATGATGGAATTTCTATCTATCTATCAACGGCTGGAGGAACCGAGGAGGAACCTGGAACCGAACCTGTGTTCTCCAGCTCACACAGTATCACACAGTACACACAGAACTGATCCTGATACTTTTACTGCTTTCTTTGGGGGTTTTTTTCATTCTAATGTTCACTTCACTGGCAGAAAAATACTCAATCACACGCTGAAAAAATATACATATACATTATAATCATTCTTGGGAAAAATGGCAAGATTAAAAACCAAATGACAATGTATTACAGTAATAAAGCAGCTCCCATGGTCATCTCTGAGGTTTTGTAATTATCCTCCTTGCTTTTTAATTAAGTTTAATAGCCTCAGTGACCATCCTTACCCTTTATTTGCTAATTAACTCAAGGCCCTCCTTGATCTTCCCCTGATTACAAGGCGCAGGATCAATCTCTGAGCACTTTGCTACAATTCGGCTAAGTCAGAAGTCGTGTGCGGATCAATGGGACTCGTGCTCTTGTCTTTGTTGGGGACAAATTTGTTCCTCACCGTTAAAATTCCTCCGTTTGTCTTTTTGCACCAAAAGGAGCTTTTTTTAATACCAGTCCTCTCCTCTCTCATGTACTGGCTGTGGTCTTCTCACTGATGTGATGAGTGACTGAAGTCTGTCAAAATGGGTTCTGTTTACGTCTGAATTCAGGTTTATACAGAACCAGAAACTGTTCCGTTGTCACAGACAGTGGTGCTGTATAGAACCCTCATCTAGAGCTCGATTATTGAGCATTTTAATCAAACAACACAGAAATAAGGAGAATATTAGTCATCATCATATTTCTCTCTATATATTTATATTTTCTTTCGTTCACTCTTTCAATCAGTTTCCTTTCTTCCCTTTTTCTTTCTTTCTCTCTCTCTCTTGATCTCACCCTATTGGACTCTCTCACCTCCCTCTTTTTTCTTTCTTTCTTTCTTTCTCTTTTTCTCTCTTTCTCTTTTACACACATTTTCTATCACACTCTTTTTTCTCTTTTTCTCTCTCCTTTCTCCATCTGTCTTTCTCTTGATCTCACCTGTGTATTTCTTTCTTTCTTTCTTTTTCACACACTCTTTCTCTTTCTCTTTCTTCCTCTCTCTGTTTCTCTCACTCAGTTTCTCTCATGCCAGTTGCTAATCGAAATGTAACAAAATCAAGTGGAAAATACTAATAAATGTTTTTATATCTCTACATTTATTTCAATGTTCTGCAACATTTAGCTCATTTGGATTTAATTATCAGGAGTAAATGTTGCTGAACATTAATATAAATGTAAAGATATGAAAACAGAAAGGCATTTAGTGCTGCACGCTCAGTCCAGTAAATCTAAATTAACGTTTCAGGACCATGGACAGGGACCGGCTCTGCCAAAGCCAAACCAGACTGTGGCTTCAGCACCATGGACAGCAGCCAGGACCTCTCAGTGTGGAACCACAGAAGACAAGAACCTCTGGGATATTATCCCAAAACCTCTTGGCCACACACACTGTGGAAATTCAACAGGAGACACTCCCTAAGAACATAAACAAGAACAACTGAGAGGAACCAAGACTCAAGAGGAGAAACTCCCTAAGAACATAAACAAGAACGACTGAGAGGGACCAAGACTCAAAAAACCCCCAAGAGAATGAAGTGGAAACACTAAGAAGAACCAAGACTCAGTGGAAGAAACTCCTAGAGCATGAGGAAGAACTAATGAGAAGAATTAAAAATCAAAAGGATAAACTGTCCAAGAGATTGAAAATGAAATGCCAGTAAGAACCAAGACGCAGAAGAGGAAACTCTAAGAACAGGAGGAAGAACCACTGAGAATAACCAAGTCTCAAGAGGAGAAACTTTCTAAGAACATGAGAAACTAAATATTAAAAAACAGCAAGCGGTCGTAAAAAACATTGTCTAAAGAGAAGGAGCCTAGACTCCGTGTTCTTCTGGGTCACACTGAGAGAATAAATGTAGGACACAAGAACTTCACAAGAAGGTTAAACAGAGACACCTGCTCATCCAGCGCCATTCGTTTTTATACGCCTTTGCTGCGGCAACAGCCTCTTTTTCCTAGGAAGACTTTACATTGGATGTTAGAACATTGCTGTGAGAATTTGATGGCATTACTGAACTCAGTCAAGGAGATTAGTTGATTAGTTCTGGATCACAAACTCCACTCCAGCTCATCCCAGACAGCTGCAGGTCCCTCTACTTTGAGAGCAACTTCTACCTACACTTTCCCATTTAATACCCAAATTAAAGCACTTTATTTGAGAGCAATTCAAGATAAAAACACGTCTGAACTTTGCTTACAGCTTTTCTAAAACATCAAAGGCATTAGTGATTGCAGGATGCTATTTACTGAGCAGCACCCCTGAACCAATCTGAGTGGATCAAACAGGTTAGCGCCGAGAGCACGGTCTTATTTTCCCCCGTATTTAAAATTGCCGTATTGATTTGTCTCTTTTTTTCTCTTAGTCTCTGTCTGCGCTAATGTCACTTTCTGGATGTAAAGATGAAATGGCTTTTATCTGGGTGCCAGATCTGTTCTCTTCTTCTGCCCTTTGAAGTGGTTTTGCATCGCTTTAAGTTCTGAGCCATGAGTCCATCTGGTCTTCCCCTTTCTCACACACTCACACTCGTTTTCATTTTCTGCCTTTTCAAATCTAAATGCCAGGATTCAGATCCTTCATCACTAATAGATTTACTTTATAGGGCTCCGTTACTATTTACACACACACACACACACACACACACACACACACACACACACATACACACAAACAAACATCATTCACTTGCACTTACACTGACTAGCCACTTTATTGGAAACACCTGCCTTGTACTTTCACACTCTGGCCACTTTATTGGAAACACCTGCCTTGTACTTTAATTTTTCTGGCCACTTTATTGGAAACACCTACCTTGTACTTTCATTTTTCTGGCCACTTTATAGGAAACACCGACTTTGTATTTCCACATGTCCACTTTTGTAGACCACCGTATCTTGTAAATCCCCTTACTGGCCAAAACTAGACCCTTACAGCTCCAGCCTTGTGGGGGTTCACCCACCCACCTGTTGTTTAACAGCCCCTTTCTACCTCATTCATCTCCAGTCATTTTCTGACAACGGGGCCACTGTTATCCAGATATTGATGGTGGTTCATTCTCAGCGCAGCAGTGAATCTGACGTGGTGCTGTGTGTTCTTCTGGTGTTTCTGGGGGTTTTACACACATCAGGGTCTCTGCTAAGCTGACAGTGGGAACGCACCCAAAAATATCCAGCCCAGACTGTCCCAGTGGGAAATTTAGGGATTCCTTGAACTCTGTGATGTTCTTCGAACCATTCTTGAACAATGTTTGCCATGTGGCAGGACTCATTGTTTACGTTTAGGGCATTTATCAGACGCTTTTATCCAAAGCGACTTCCATTCCCTACCTACAGGGGGCAGTCTCTCTGGAGCAACTTGGGGTTAAGGGTCCTGCCTGGGGATAAAGGTAGGTCAAGAGGCAAGTATCCTGCCCACTAGGATCAAAGAGGCTACTTCCATTAGGGAATATGTCACAATGTAACATCCACATGAAAGCAGACCTCAGGGTTTCCCAGCAGACCATCACCTAGAGCATCACACTGCCTCTGCTTGGCTTGTCTTCTTCTCCCAGCGCATCCTGATGCCATCTCCTCCCCAGGTAAGTAATGCATGTGCACTTGATGTGGAAGAAAACCTAATTAATCTGATTGGGCACCTTGCTCAGTCACTCCAGTCCAGCTCTGATGGTCACGTGTCCATTGTTGATGCTTTCATTGGTGAAGAAGGGTCAGTCTGGTCACTGAGACTTTAGTGTTTACATTTACAGCATTTGGCAGCTTATCCAGAGTGACAGACACTCTGTGCTTTGTAGTTCAGAAGAAAACACGTCACTCTTACTAGTAAACCTAGACTCAACATTAAGATCTGCCAGTAGACTAAGATTCTACCAGAGTTAGTCCAGCAGGGCCCTAAAATAAGTTCGTTTGTGACGTGAACGTGTAGCTTTTATCCCAAGTGTTAAGAACTGACACCTTTCTATTACAGCCAATGGGTGTCTATGGCCACTTCACAAAATACCTGGTGGTGAAGCAAGAGGGGGCTTTGTTGACTGGGGAAGGGTCAATGCTTTACTGAGCTACATCACCATGGCAACATGGTAGTGGTCTAGAAAAGACTGTGTTCTGGTTTCCACATCATAAACAGCCTTTTTCGGCCAGTCAAGGTCGAGCTCCTGATGCAGGTGGACTCCTGTGGTCCTCTAGATTTTTTTCTGTGGCACCACTCTTGTGAAAAATCTAGTTTTTTAGTGGAAGTAGCAAATGGGAACTATATTATAAATTTACTACAGAAATAAGTACCAACAAGGTGGAGGTGGCCTAGTGTGTAGGATATTTGCCTCTGGACCAAGATGTCATGGGTTTGAATCCTACCTTCAGCAGCACCACTGGGTTCCAGACCCTAAACCTCAAGTTGCTCCAGGGAGAGACTGCCCCCTGTAGGTAAGGAATGGAAGTCGCTTTGGATAAAAGAGTCTGATAAATGCCGTAAAGGGCAATCAAGGAGTTTTTGACTGCTGTTACAAATGGTTTCTACTTGTTTACACAGTATTTTTGTGCTTTCATAGAGCCGTGTACCCTTGGTCTGTTGTGACCTGACCCTGAATCAGGTCATATTTTCCTTATTTTCTGTCTGTGATGTTGTGTCTGGCCTGCTTTCCCTCTGTCTGTATATAGGGATGGATAAAGAGAGAGAGAGAGAGAGACAAAGAGAGAGAGACAGAGAGAGAGAGACAGGGATAAAGAGGGAGAGACAGTAAGAGGGAGAGAAAGAGAGAAAGAGGGAGAAATAAAGAGAGAGAGACAGAGAGGGGGATAGAGAGGGAGAGAGAAAGAGGGAGAGATAAAGAGAGAAAGAGAGATAAAGAGGGAGAGAGAGAGATAAAGAGGGGGGAAGAGAGAGAGAGAGAGAAAGAGAGAGAGAGAGAGAGAGAGACAGAGAGAGAGAGAGATAAAGAGAGAGAGAGAGATAAAGAGGGAGAGGGAGAGAGAGAGAGATAAAGAGGGGGAGAGAGAGAGAGAAAGAGAGAGAGAGAGAGAGAGACAGAGAGAGAGAGAAAGAGGGAGAGATAAAGAGAGAGAGAGAGACAGAGAGAGAGAGAGAGAGAGAGAGAGAGAGAGAGAGAGAGAGACAGAGAGAGAGAGAGAGAGAGAGAGAGAGAGAGAGAGGTTAAGTATGTGTGGGTAAATTGTGTGTAAAAGCTGTGCAGCTGTTCAATATGTATTCATGAAGCCATCAATATAAACGATGCCAAACCAATCTGAATTCTTAAGGGTCAGCAGAACCCCTGGGGTCAAAGCAGGGGGTAACACACACACACTCCCACACACACACACATACACACACACATGCCCATATTAAAGATGTGAGTGACAGAAATAGGCTCGTCGTGGAGAGAGAGAGTGTTCCACTGGAAATGGCTTTTCAGTCCCAGGGCCTAGCAGAGATGTTTTGATAGCTCCTGCTATTTCACTCCTGTCATTTTAATGCCCTTCCATTTCTTTTCTGTTTTTTTTGTACTTTGTCCTGATGTGATTTATGTGTAATGGAGACGCATGGATGCGGCGTGTGTTTTTTTAATAAAAAGAAAGATGGAAATTTGACCAAGTTTTGGGTCAAAACACTGATTTCCTCACGCATCAGGTCCGACGTCCAGGTGGCGTAGACGGATATAAACAGCCGTCCGTTCCTCCTGCCGCGAGGGAAATGAGGATTCAGATCCTTCTGTTTTTGGGCATTTTATACGAGTCTGGAAATCCCCTTCAAAAAAAGTTGAGCAGTCTGTCACACATGAGCAGAGTGTGAACAGCACAAATTTCTTCCTCTGCATTTAACCCATTCACCAAGCGAAGGGGAGCAGTGTGTGGAGACTTGCTCAGGGTACCTCAGAGGTGTTTAGCAGTCTTGGGAAGCGAACCCATGACCTCCTGATTGCAGGGAAACCTCCCTAACCACAAGGCCACCAGTCGCCACCACTAAATGAAATGTTATTTTCCAGTTCCTTGTCTTTATGTTAAGATCTATCTCCCCTTATTTCTTGTCTTTGTTTGTGTCTTAGCCCCACCCCCTTTTAATCCTCTTCACCTGTGTCTACTTCCTGTCTCCGCCCCTGCCCAGGTGTTTCCCACTCTCTAGTCTGTGTATATAAGCGGTTTGTTTCAGGCTGTGTTTGTGGATTCTTTGTAAATTTCTTGTCAAACAGCCTGTTAATGTTTGATTTTTGATAGAGCGGCTGGTGCCATTTTACTTGATTATAGTTACTCATGTTCACATCTTGCCCTCTAGCCTGTTCTCTGTTTGTTTACGCTTAGTGTTTGCAGCGTTTTTGCCTTTGTTGACCCTGGAACCCCTCATTAGTGTGCTTGCTCAAGCACACAGCAGCCATGCTAATGTTAATGTTAATGCTAACATTGATGCTAATGTTAATGTTAATGCTAATGCTAACACGGATGTTAATGTTAATGCTAATGCTAACATTGACGTTAATGTTAATACTAATGTTAATGTTAATGTTAATGTTAATGCTAACATTGATGTTAATGTTAATACTAATGTTAATGTTAATGTTAATGTTAATGCTAGCATTGATGCTAATGCTAATGTTAATGTTAATGCTAACACGGATGTTAATGTTAATGCTAACGTTAATGCTAATGCTAATGTGAATGCTAACACTGATACTAATGTTAACGCTTATGCTAATGCTAATGCTGTGTTCTGCATTTTCTCTGCGGAAGTGCAGTGTTAGTTTATGCTTGTTTTTTTGAGGATCTCACAATTGCACCCAGCTTGCCTGGACCCAAAGTCATCACAGTAAATAAAAACAGAATGCGAAGATTTTGCAATGTAAACCCATAATAACAACAAAGACGAGATATTAGATCATATTAGATGTTTTTGCTACATGATGCTAAAATAAACATCTGGAGGAAACGTCTCCTAACTGATTAAATCCTACAGGTCAGGGACATGAGAGTTTACTAAATTAGCATCCCGGAGAGTTTCTCTGAAGTATTCTCTGAAGTATAGTTGGTGGAGGGGGGTTCACTAGAAAGACTGCAAACCGTTCAAGAATAACATTCATCACCATAAAACAGCAAAGACTGCGGAGACAGAATAGAGTTTATTGGTCTCTGTGTAACTTTGGCTCCTGTGGCTTTCAGGTCATCCTGCATCTCCTGCTGGCGGCTTCTCTCTTACCTTCCTTATCCGTCTTATCATTAGTTTCAGAGCATTTTGTGAAATCATGTATAGGACACTGGTCCATGGACGACTAGCTGTGGTTTCATGAACTTCCCACTTGTGTATTACACCGGGTAACACCATGAAGGTCTGTTTGATTGCAATTTCTGATGTTTCTTAGTCAAGTTTTTTAAGAAAATCACATCCGTTTCTTCCTCCCTTCTAGAGATCAACTAAATTTCATGTATATTTTTCATTAAAGGTTGTTATAACACTACTATTATTTTCATTTTCGTCTCACTGATGCCTGCATTGAGTGTGAGAGTTGGGAATCCCGTTATCTATATGTACAACAAACAACATATTAAGTTACGTTTCTAACTAAACCCTTGAAGCTACACGAAAGGAGGCAACTGAGCGACCCCCATCCACATTACTCATAATAATCTGCTAAGGCGATCTCATCTGGGGAGGAAAAACATTTCACTTACTAAGATTTTGGGTTTTTTTTGTCTGTGTGTGTGTGTGTGTGTGTGTGTGTGTGTGTGTGTGTGTGTGTGTGTAAATAATGTTCCACCAAGCTCCAGGTTAACGTCAGCTTTTACAATTATATTTTGGGTGAAAGTTTTGAGACAGAAAAAAAGGAAGAGGAGAACCAAGAAACCAGTAAATGTTTTCATCATTCTGGGAACGAGCTCCTGAAAGAGATAAATACATACACACACACACACACACACACACACACACACACACACACACCATCCTCCAGCAGGGCTGTTAAATGAAGCTGACTCTAATGAACGCTCAGTGAGAGAAGAGTGTTTCTCGAGTCGTCTCTTCCTCCGAGAAGGTTGCTGTCAAAAGCAGCGAGGCTAAATTAGCATTTGATTAGCATGCAGGGTGATCTGTCATGGAGAGAGAGAGAGAGAGAGAGAGAGAGAGAGAGAGAGAGAGAGACAAAGCGAGAGCGACAGAGAGAGAGAGAGAGTGAAAGAAAATCAGAGAGACACAGAGAGAGAGAGACAGAGAGAGAGAGAGAGAGAGAGAGAGATTGGACTCATAAACAGAGAGGCATGTTCTTGTGAGATTAAAGCAACATGCAGGTCGGTTCTCATGAACCCGAGTGAGGTGCAGGTGCGTCAGGGGCGTTTCTGAAGTTATATATGTGTGTGTGGTGTGATGTGTGTCATGCTTGCCTCTGTCTTCTCATGTGTGTGTGTGTGTGTATGAAGGATGGTTTTCCATCTGTAGGAACAAACACCTGCGTGTTCTGAGCACGTCTGGAAAAACAGCTGGAAAACTCCACCAACAGAGTAGAGCCAACATCCTGCAGCACTGGGTCAATGAAACATTAGCTGTTCTTTCTGTAGGTACTTACGAAGCATTAAGGTAAATCAAGCGTACGGCAAAACTACAAGGACTTCTGTGGGTTAAACCAGTTCAGACGTTTCTTCTGGTTTCCAAGGCAACTTATTTCGCCGCTTCCACCTCTCTGTTCATTCCCGCTATCCTGGGACAGAATAGCCTGTCCGCCTTATTTAAAAGGGTCTAGACACAAGGGAAGTCTGAAAATCCAGGAGAACCGGCTCATGGTACCATCCGCCAAAACAACACAGTAGAACCTCACACTCAAAGTTTCATTAAGTTCAAACAAATTAATTTCCCCCTTTTTTAGTCAGGCTATAATTACTAGGGCCAATAAGGAAGGAATGAAGATCAGGGATGTACATGCGCGCCTCAGCTTTCAGCTTATTATAGTATACGCGGTTTCTAACGCGCTGAAAGAAATGAATTAGTCTGTTATGGGCTGATAAGATTCATTTCCGTTTGGACTCTTTGTTACAGATGTGAGATCCCCAGCTAATGAGACAAGCCCTAAATCCATCATTCACCTTTAAAAGTAATTTAATTTTGCTTTGGTTTGGTCAAGAATACTGCTCCGTTAATCAGCGAAACGTTGTATCAGTTCAATTTTCATTTGAATCGGTTACATTGTGGAGCCGTGGTTTGGACCAAGAGGAGAATTCTGAGAATTCAGACATTTAATTTTAATACTAATTGGAAAAAATGTTATTTTGAGTGGTTATTGTACCAGAGAATTGTGGGTGGAGCCACTTAACCCATAAATGGGATCCTTTACAGTTTTCCACAACAATCATCTAAAGCTCTGTGAGTTTTTATCCTAGAAACATATAAGTAACACCAGTAGAAACCTTGAACCCCCTACATTTCAAATATGTATGGCGGTGGTGGTAGCTCAGTGGGTAGGATACTTGTCTACTTGCCATTAGGTCATGGGTTCAAATCCTACCTTCAGCACCACCACTGGGTCCCTGAGCAAGACCCTTAACCCCAAGTTGCTCCAGGGAGAGACTGCCCCCTGTAGGTAGGGAATGGAAGTCGCTTTGGATAAAAGGATCTGATAAATGAAAATGTATGTTTTAATATGATATATATTAATGGCGCTTTGTAAATAGGATAAAAAGGAAGCATGCGAGAGTCACAGAGGGCAATGGTAAAATGGTCAGAATAACCACTGAGAGGAACCAAGAACACGAATAGAGGAACTCGACTCAAAAGACGAAAGCCCTCAGAAGCTTGGAGAAGAAACACAGAGAGGGTTCAAGACTCATAAGGGGAGGAGCTTAAAGAGCATGAAGGAGAAACACTGAGATCCAAGATTTAGAGAAAGAGACTCTCTAAGACCATGAAGAAGAAGTGTTTTGAGGAACCGAGACTCAGAAGCCAGAAGCAACCAATACTCAAAATGTTTAACAAGAAACATTTGTTGATTTATCTTCAAATTAGAGTAACAATGCAGAGTTACAAATCACAAAACAAAACACAGAATGTGTCACGATGTTTCTTCCGCTTCCCTAAAAGTGTTTGTAATGTATTTGCATGAAATCTGGCTCAATTTCATCCTCGAATGCTTCTGCTGAGGCTGATAGCGACTGCATAGCAACAGTTACCGCAACCATAAGGCTTCTAATTCATTACATTAGAGTTAAACTTTTTATTCATTATTAAATAGGTCCGGGAAAGTTCACGAGTTATTATCGCAGAAACGCATTGTTTACTTAACGCCGACAATTGTTTCATCACGCATTAACGCAGGTTTTTAAAAATCCTTTTATTTTGAAATAAGTAATGCGAGCATTGGGCTATTTAATATGGACAAAAGTAATGGGACGCCTCACCCCACGACAACCAGCCGACACGTACAGCGCTCCCATGACTTGTGTCCATATAAGACGCCTAATATTACACCAAATGTGACTTTAATAACACTGCATTCAGATACAGAGACTTTCATATGGAGTTGGTCCCTCTTTGCAGCTGCTATAATGCTCTGGATTCTGAGGGGAACCTGTTTTTCAATAATGAACTACTTAAACCGCAAATAGCTTTGGTTTTATATTTGATTTTTATTCCATTAATGTTTGAGTTGAGATTTACAGAAATATTTAAACTGTGTTAAAGGGAACACTGCTGTTAAAAAGCTCCTTAATTGTTTAAAGTCGTTGTTCAGCAGTACTTTAAAAAGACAATACACTAGCTGTGAATTAATGACTTATTTTCGCATAAAACAATGCCATTAATCGCATAAAACCATTGATTAAATGATTAATTTAAATTGTAATCATTGCACAGAATTAATATATATGTATATATTTATATGCTTATATATGTAAATGTATGTATATACATATAGGAATACGATTGACAGTATTGATTGCTATTAATCGACATTAATCTGCACAAAGAAAACGTATTTGTCTACTCCTGTGTTGATAAGACCGACTTAAAGGTGCGATTAATCGTGAGTTAACTATAGCAAACATGCGATTAATCGCGATTACATATTTTAATCTACAGACAGCCCTATTAATTATGCTTAATGTCTGTAACTGTTATGCGACTGCACTGATGCTTTATTGCTGTTTAGTGCGAAGGTTTTGATTGACATAGCAACAGCGATCAGGCCGTAACTATTGGAGACAATCGCTGACAGCTGTCAGTGTGATGTAAACCACGTTTTTTTGCTGTTGCCTCGGTAACCGAAAAAGAAGCGAGCACCTCTGTCAAACACTCAGAAATCAATACGGGGTTCTTTACCTCCAACCCAAACACACCTTAGAGAGGGGAACCCAATAAACAGCAGATAAAGGAGAAACAGATGAATTAGATAAATCGTCTTAATGGTTTCGCTGCGATGTGGCTGGACACGGGTTCAGCCTCCTTTGAGCTGAACTGATTCGAAGTGAATTGAGTGAGTGGCGAGAGAGAGAGAGAAAGGAAGAGAGTGAAATAATGGCAATAATAGAGTCTCAGAAAAGGAATGAAAGGCCTCTTTGGCTGCTGTTTGGTAAAAACGCTCATTGACGTGGCCTCAGAAGCAGCGTTTTGTCCGTGCCCTCCCCCAGAACCACTGCTGACCCTCGTCAGTGTCATGGCTCCTTCTGCCCCTCAGCTGTTGTCAGAATCCGCTCAGTCCGGCTCTTTTTCCACCGCTGGTCAGTGTCCCGGTGACCTGCTGGGAGGAAAGTGCTCTAATTACAGCCTGGAGGAGGAGAGGGGCCAGGCTCTCCTACCACAGCTGCTCGGCCAGGGGCTTACACACACACACACACACACACACACACACACACACACACACACACCCACACACACACACACACACACCCACACACA
>JBBPDC010188073.1:0-15199 GCA_037974485.1 Hemigrammopetersius urotaenia
GTCCTGATTCCTGTTTTGTTTTGGTTTATGGCCACAGTGCCTGTTTGTTTTGAGTTTCTGAAATAAAGTCACGCTTAAAAATGGACCCCTGCTATCTTGCCATGTTTCAAGGCAGCTCCATGTGTGGGCCTTACGGCCCCACACGTGACACCTACCCATTTGAACTTGTGTCCATAGACTTTTTACACCTGGAGACCTGCAAGCATGGGTATGAATATATCCTAGTTTCGCACAGGCATATGCAACAAAAAACAAGTCGGCCAATACAGTGGTGGAAAAGGTTTACAACCACTTTGCCCTTAATTTTGGCTTTCCAGCAAGAATCCATCGTGACATGGGCCATGAATTTGAGAATCAGTTGTTTGCTCAGCTGCAAAATGTCTGTGGTATACGGGGCTCTCATACACCTCCATACCACCCCCAAGGCAATGGACAAGTTGAGCGTTTCAATAGGACACTCCTGTCCATGCTGAGTACACTGACAGACACCGAAAAGGCAGACTGGAAGAACTCACTGGCAAAGGTAGTGCATTCACGACTCCCTGTAGATCTGTTATTCAACTTACCACCACAGGAGCAGCAAGTGACCCATCAGGAGTACGTGGAAAAGTGGCAGTCAAAAATGAAAGAGGCTTATAAGATTGCATCAACAATGGCCCAGAAAGAGGCAGGAAGAGGGAAAAGATATTACGACCAAAAGTCCTGCAGGAGTCTTGCTCCGGAACCTGACTGAGAGGGGAGGCCCAGGAAAACTTCGCTCACACTGGGGGGATGCAATATATGTGGTTCAGAGTCAAAAGGGCCCTGATATGCCAATTTATGAGATCAAACCAGAGAGTGGAGGCAAGAGCTGCACAGTACATAGAAATCTGTTGCTTCCCTGTGACAGCTTACCTTTGGAAAACTTAGAGGAGAAAAGACAGGACAAACAGAAACAAATGCCAAGACGAAACAGGGGTAAAACCAAGTGCGAGGTATCCCTTCAGGACTCAGATCAGGAAAGTGATGAGGAAGGTGATCTGGTGTGGAGGCTCTCACACCAACACCACAGGACAGGGACTGTGGATGCTCCAGCTATTTGGACTGAGGTTGTTGAACGACAAGCAGCAGAACTCCATTGGAGAGACAATGAACCAGCTCTGCAGGATGGGATAGGAGAAGGGGATGGTGAGCCACAGTCAATACAAGATGGTCATGACCTACAGGAGCATCACCAAGAGTCTGATGAAGTGGAGCATGGAGACAGAGACTCTGGCTCAGAAATGAATGCATCACCTCAGGCGCTGAATGTCCACCCTCAGAGAGAGCGTCACCGGCCGAGGATGCTGACATATGATGCACTGGGAAAACCTACTGTAAGGGAAGCTGGTATGGACAGTATTGAAGTGGGGACACCAGAGACTTGTTTCCAGAGACTGTGGAGACCATGGGTGCCCATGGGCTAACAGACATGTTGCTGGCGATTGGAAAAAGGAGGGGAAACTGGCGGGTTGCAGGGATGTGCCAGGAGACGTGGACAGTTATCAGGGAAGTGTGAAAATGGTATAAAAAAAATGTAATGTGTGACGGATAAAAAAAAGGAAAAAAGAACACATGGTGTCACCAATAGAAATTAAGATGGTGATAAGAAAATGTGATGGTTGTAGTCCCCACAGCTGGTTTTGGGTTTCAGGGAAGTAGCAATAATCCTACAGCGTTCACTGTGTTTCATTTCAGGCTGCTGTTAAATATGCGGCTGTTAGAGATAAATGTCAGTTGTGTGTGTTTGAGCAGTTTTATAATGCAAGAGCAGACAATATGTTGTGTTTATAGAGTTAAAAAATAAATAGACCATTTTTTTAATTTTTGAAAGTAGGGGAGGGTGTGGCGCCCTGGACATTTATTCTGTATATGGTGTCATTGTTACTTGTTTTTTTCCTGCCCCCATTGTTGCATTGTTGTTTTGTTTGTTCTTGTTGGGGGGATGCATGATGGCTCTTACAGGACTGGAGGATACTCACCTGCTTTTGGTTAAATTACCAGTTGAGCGATATCCACTTTCGCCAATAGGTGGCAGTAGTGGCTCTGTAATGTCAGTAACTGGCACGTTAATCTCTGCATAGCAGAAAGTGACGTCAGTGTAAACCCAGAATAAGGTATGGCAGCTAAAATGGCAGCTCACACTCATTTTTTCCTGTTTTGTGCTGTATTTTGCTGTGGTAGTACAAAATAAATCCAGTTGACACCTGAAAACAAGTGCCATCATTTCAGTGTGTGCAACATTAACCATGGGTGTGCTGGGTCGGGGGGTTCGACCAGGGAGGAACCTTATGTGTACTAGAAATCAGAACTGTATACATGCAATAAAGGTGTGTTAAATGCTAGCTCTTGTCTGAGGGTGTTCCTTTCCAATTGCATTGTATCTAAGAGATCTGAAGCGGTAAAACAAACTGAATACAGCTTGGACCTGTTACCCTGGGTTACCACACAAAGATTTTTGGGGGGTAAAAAGCATTTATTGAGAGATTAATATCTCCTACTCTAATATAATTGTACTAGGCATATTTACTGAGGGACTCAAATTTTTAAGTCTAGTGAATAGGAGCATGCATTGAGGGAAAAGCATATACAAAATGATTAATATTTCTGATTCTAGTGTAAGACATGCATTAATTGAGGTACTAAAAACTCATCTAACATAAATGTACATTTCATAAGTGATTAAAATGTTTATTCAGTATTTATGAGCATTTCATTAACTAATATTTTGTATTGCAGCTGATAGAAGTGTTTAGAAAATAATATCACCAAGTCTAGTGTACATGTCTAATGTAATGTTTAGGAGCATTTACTGAAGAACCAATGTTTCCTGTTATCATATAAAAGCAACTATTGAGGGACTAATATCTTCTATTTAAGCATATAGAATTGTTGAAGGAACACTCCTCCTCATCTCTCATTATCCAAGTATTTATTCCATATTTATGATTATATCCTAAACCAATATCTCCTATTCTAGCATGTATGAGCATTTTTAGGTACAAAATTGATGGATGAATTCAAGGTTTTAGGTTCAGTGTTACATAGTGTGATGAGACAACATTTGTCATCACATTGAATTTGTTTTGTTTATCGAGGAACTAATATCTGCTATTCTACTGTATAGGTTCACTTACTGGGATTTATATCTGCTATTGTAATATATAGGAATATCTGTATGGGGCTAATATCTCTGATTGTACTGTACATTGATGTTTGGGGGGCTAATAACTCCTGTTTTAGCACATATATTTAGTCTATATTCCACCATAGGGGAACACACAGTGCACTCTGAGTGAACTTTACCAGCTGATCACCAGCCATGAGAATGCGCAGCCAGATGGGCTGTTCATCATCTCAGGGGACTTTAACAGGGTGAATAGGGGTGGCATAGTGGGTAGGATACTTGCCTCTAGACCAAGAGGTCATGGGTTTGAATCCTACATTCAACACCACCACTGGGTCCCTGAGCAAGACCCTTAACCCCAAGTTGTTCCTGCTGTAGGTGGGGAATGGAACTTGCTTTGGATAATAGTGTCTGATAAATGCCATAAATGTAAAATACCACCAGCATGTCTCCTGCCCCACTCGGGGCACCAACACGCTCGACCACTGCTACACAGTACATCAAGGGGCCACTTGGGGGCCTCGGACCACAGCGCGGTGCTTTTGCTGCCTGCTTACAGGCAAAGACTAAAACGTGAGGAGCCGGTGACACAAACTGTGCAGCGCTGGACACGTGAGGGAGAGAAGAAGCTTCAGGACTGCTTTGATTGTGTGGACTGGAACATGTTCAGAGACTCATTCTCTGACCTGGATGAGTACACCACTGCGGTCACTGACTTTATTAAAACCTGCGTGGAGGAATGCATCCCCACAAAAACTGTCCTGTCATTTCCCAATCAGAAACCCTGGGTCAATGCTGATGTCCGCCGAAAACTCCGCGAGCGCACGCGTGCTTTCCAGTCTGGAGACACGGACCTGTACAAGAAATGCAGATACGATCTCCGGAAAGCCATCAGGAACGCAAAATGGGAGTACAGCAGTAAGGTGGACTCCCGGTTCAGCCGCACACGTGACGCGCGTCAGATGTGGAGGGGGATTCAGACACTAACGGACTACAAACCACGAGCACACACTCTTGTGTCAAACAGCTCATCACTCCCAAACGAACTGAATGCGTTCTATGCAGCGTTTCGAGCTCGCGAACTCACACCCACCGGAGCGAGCTCCGGCAGCGCTGCATGACGTCATTCCCACCGTCTCTGTTACGGATGTCAAAAAGAGTTTTGAGCGAGTCAACACCGGCAAAGCTGCCGGCCCGGACAGAATTTTGGGTCGTGTATTGAAGGTGTGCAGTGAGCAGCAACCATCTTCACAGACATTTTTAACACCGCACTGAAAACTTCAACTGTCCCCGTCTGCTTCAAACATACCACAATTGTTCCTGTCCCCAAGAAGAACAAAGCCAGCTGCCTTAACGACTTTCGGCCTGTTGAACTAACCTCCATCACAATGAAGTGCTTTGAAAGGCTGGTAATGGGTCACATCATGAGGGCAATGCAGACCAATCTGGACCCACTTCATTTTGCAATAAGAACTGCTATGCCAGACTGTTGTTTGTGGATTTCAGCTCTGCATTCAACACGGTCATCCCCTCTAAGCTCAGGAAGATGCTGCTGCTGCTGGGACTCAGTGCTACTCTGTGCCCACCTTTACGCCAAGCTCACCGAAATGAGAAGAGGAAGGGTTTACTTAGGCTTTTGATCTTGGGGCCAAAGGAATGAAGAGAGGGGTCAGGCCTTGTTCTGGAAGTTCGAGGTCCGAGAAGATGGAGAGAAGGGTCAGGTCTTTGTTCTGGAGGTTCGAGGGATGTCCGTGGTTTGGAGGAGCCCAGAGACTAAGGGCTTTGTCTCTCTTCCTGCTGCTCTCTCTGAGAACTAGTCAATGGTCTGTCCTTTTATGTTGGCTGGGGGTGAGCTCGAACCCCAACGTCTTTCAGCCCATCAGAGATGTCCCTCCCATTTCTACAGGTACCGGGGGGGTGTGGTCAACTTCATGGCTCCATTCTTTGCTTTTGGTAAGAAATTGTTTGGGCCATAACTTTAGAACAGTTCATGGCTGGGTGTTTAAACATGGCATTTTGATATGGCCACACTTAGAGGTTCACACAGACACTACGCATGCTATGCTTTCAAGAAATATTTCACAGATTGTGGCTTGACTTACAAAATATTTCTGAAAATCAAACCTTCCAATGCCTGCCTGAGTATATTGTTGTTAAGTAATGCATGCAATTCCCAACTTTACATGTTTGGAGTATCAGTTTCTGTATTTACAAACCATGAAATATTCGTGCCTTGGTTCTCTTGTGTGTGTGTGTGTGTGTTGGTGTCTGCAAGGGTCTTTGTGGGGGAGAGAAGTGTTATTTCTGTCACTCCCGAACAGAGCACATTGTCCTTTTGAAAGATAAGGGTGGGGGGAAAGAGGGTGCGAGATTCTTGGGGTCGATCTGTTTGAATGGATCAAAACCTTTGATCCTACACCTCGAAAGCTGTTTATCACATTTTCGTCTCTTCTTAAGTCTCCATCTGTCCCTGTTCTTTCAGCTCAAGGCTATGCACTCTACTGAAACAGCACTCCTTGCCATCTCTGAAGAGCTTCATGCAGCTAGATCAGCCAGCCTGTCTTCGGCTTTGATTCTTCTTGACCTTTCTGCAGCCTTCAACACGGTTAATCATCAGATCCCATTGGCTACTCTCTCCAGCCTTGGGATATCGGGCACAGTCTGGCAATGGTTTGAATCCTACCTTGATGACCAGAAGTATCAGGTAGCATGGCAAGGCTCCCAGTCTGCCCCACTGGTGTACCTCAAGGCTCGGTCCTTGGACCATTTCTCTTTTCTCTATATACTGGTTCTCTTGGGGATATAATAGCCTTACATGAATTTTCCTACCACTTTTATGCAGGTGACACCCAACTAATCCTCTCTTTCCCCTCCAGTGATGATCAGGTCTCGACCCGCATCTCAGACTAACTGGCTGTCATCTCCACCTTAAGCTGAATCCCAACAAGACTGATATGCTTTTCGTCAAAGGGGATCCATCACCAAGCCACGACCTCACTGTTTCTTTTGAGAACTCTGTTATCATCCCCTCAAAGAAGGTAAGATATCTTGGTGTCATGTTGGATGAAGAACTTTCATTCCTGTCGCACGTTGACCACCCTGTGGCCTCCACTACAGAACCTTCACTGGCTCCCTGGGGCCTCTACTACAGAACCTAAGGATAGGCTAACAGGCTTAAATACCTAACATAATCAGGACGTACACACGAGACAGCTGGAACACAAGAATCACATGACATATGAACAAAAAACCACATGACACAAGCAAAACCCAGGAACACATCAAAATAAAAGCCCCCAAACCCCAAAACACAGAACAGAAACATGACCAAAAAACAACAGAAAACAGTGGACCTAAGGCCACTGACCGTACCGTGACACCTAGTAACCATCTAGAACACCTAACAACCGTTTAAGATACAAACTAAGCCACAAACACAAAGTGTTAACTGTTTAAATCCAAACAAAAAATGTAAATATCATGCAAAACCTTCTCAAAACAGAAATTTTGAGCTTTGCTTATTTAATATGTTTACCTTAGTATGGTGATACAATCTTCCTGCTGTGTCATGCTGAAATACAAAAGAACACAGTACTTGTATAGTTAGCTTTCAATATCAACATTGCATTATTATTTCATTGAATTATTATTTCAACTCATTCAAAAAACATAATTGACATAATATATATATTTATTTTATTTAGATATTTATTTTTAAAAGTTTTCTTTGAGCAAAACCTGTTCCCATGGTGCAACCCCAGCATGGCATATTCTCCAACCAGTTGGACTGGTAGTTCATCACACTCATCACTACATTGTGATTGTGTGGTGCTTGTTTGTGGTGGTGTATGATCAGTATATTGGTAAATATAGGTAAGTTAGTTGAAAGTTAATATTAAATATAATATTAAAGGTCCCATGGCATGAAATGTGACTTGTTTAACATTATTAGAGTTCCCCCAGCCTGCATGTGGTCCTGCAGTGACTAGAGATGGCGATCGGTGTAATGAGTGCTGTGATCCTCCAGGAAAGGTTACCCCTCCCACCCTTTCTCATGCTTTACACCCCCCCCCCCCAAAAAAAATTAGCTCCACTGTCAGTGCTGTTTGTGAGAGACACTTTTTTCCGTAGAGACATCAGGGTTGTAAACGAGTGAAGCGGCAGTTACTCTGTGCTTAGATGTTCAAATGAGCACAAATGTATTTTAGTTCCAGAGGGTTAATTTTCTTTTCTCTGGAAATGGGCCGATAGTTCATGGCCTCCTCTAGGAAGCCCCTCTGCCGGGAGCACATCCTTGTCCCCTTCTGGAGGGCCTCCTGTCCAAAACCCCTTTCTGTCCCCAGGGCCATGACCCCCTCCTTGGGTCCCCTCCTGGCTCACAGCAAGCTCTCTCAAAGCCCCACTATTGCCCTCGCACCCCATTAACCCCCTCCAAAAAAAGTTTGGGATGGCCCCCGCCCCCGGAGGCAATGACCCCCCCTTAAATCCCCTCACAAGCATGCTCTACGAGCCTTTCTGAGGCCTCTAACCCCCTATTCCTAGGGCTGTCTGTGCTCATGCACCTCTCTATAGGGTTTATGGTAACCAGGGGCCTGAACATAGGTCTTAATATTTCTGCTATCCCCCCCAGGAACCCCATTAGCCAGCACAGACCAGGTATTATCGCTTCGAATGGCTCTGCTGCTAAGCGAGCTGAGGCTACAGTTCTAGCTGTGGCTTCCGGGCTAGCAGAGGCTACACCTGGCTCTACACAACTACCTTGGGCTTGTAGGGGTATAAGCGGCTCCTGTAACTGGCCCTGCGGCTCCACTAATGAGCTGAGTAGATCCTGCTGCTGGGTATTTCCCCCTACTACCCCTCCCAGGCTAACTGCTAAGCTCCCCGTTAAGCTACCTGCTGCTAGCTTTGTACTTAGGGTTTCAGACCTAGGGTCTTGTGGTCTCAACCGGGGAGCAGGCTTAGGTGGCAGCAGCCGTCTTCACCGGGATGTGGGCACGGGGCGCTGGCGTACAGCCTCTGCCGTGCCAGGACTCTCAACGCTTGTGCGTACTGACCCGCTGCTCGCTGGCTCTGGCTCACCAGGACTCTTGACGCTTGTGTACATTGCTATGGAGGAGAGCTGGAGGGATTTTACTGGATTCCTGGGCTGCTAGATTCTGGATGGGAGGCGTTTTCTCAGGACCGCGGACCTCCCGCCTTGCCTTCCAGCGGACGATTACGGGAGCTCATCCACGTTTGAGTCGAAACCCAAGGGGTTCACAAAACACTCTGGATTGAGGATAGGTGATCCATTAATCCACCTGTCCCACCAGAAGCCCTGGACCACCTCCTTGTCGGATTCTGACTCACTTCCACATAACAGCTCAGCCACTTTAAACCGGCTCTTTCTCTTCGGTTTGCCCCCGAGCTGAAACCAGCTGGTTCCGTCCCAGACCACATCCTCGTCCTCTCCAAATTTTGTGCCTGGCGAGGGGTTCACACCCCCTCTCACCGTGCCCTTGTTGGTTGGGAAGGTCAGTCCATCTGTTATGTTTTCCCCCTACTCTATCCCAAGGAGAGCAGGCACAGATGCAGGTTTCCATTTTGCAGTTTAACTTTATTTTTATTTAAAGAAGCAAACATAAACAAAACTAGTGTAAGTGCCCCGATTGGTGTGACTGTGATTATACAGCATATAATGACAGTCACACCAATCACCACACCCCAGTGTTAACCCCATAACTAGACACAGGTGGTTGTAATGAACTGATTCCCAAATAGTGAAACTGAATTACAAAAACCCAGGATGACCCCTTTAACCCTTACAAACACGTAATTAAATAATTGTCAGCGTTACGTGAATAATGCATGAACATGATAATAATTAATTTATTTTCCCAGCCCTAATTTTAATATATATTGTTCTAACTTTGTGATCATTCAGTGATGAACCATCTGTCCCTCTGCCACACTCCCTCACCTCTTGTCACGGCTTGGCCAGTGCCTGTTAGGGGTAACTGTTTTTGGTTCTGTTTTGTTATGGTTTTTGGGACTTTTATTTTGACGTTCTGTTCTGTTTTGCTCCCTGTTTCCTGTTTTCACCTGTTTTGTGTTTGTTTCTTAATTATGTCATGTATTTAAGTTCTGTCTGGGTGTCCCACAGACATCGGTCCATCGCCTCATTTCTCCCTGTATTCCTGTTTATGTTCTCTGCGGTATTGGCCCTTGAGCCAGGTTTGTGTTTTCCTGTTTTTCACGTTCATGTAAATAAAGCAACCTGAATTCATGGATGCTTGCCAGCCTGTCTGTCCTTGCCGCCCCCGAGGTAAATCACGGATGCGGGTTCCCCCCGTCGTCCGTGAAACCTCTGGTGACCCTTTGGAAGCTAGAGTCCCACCTGTTAGGCCTCCAGCTCACGCCCCTCCCCCCCATCGCCAGCACCAGAACCTCAGCATGTGGGAAGTGCCCATCTTAAGCCACAGCCTCAATTCCATGCCCTCCTGCAGCAAAGCGCAGTGCCAGGGAGGTTTATAGCATGTTTTGGAGAGGCAGTGGGCCTCCTTATTGGTTTACTTGAAAAATTGTATATATTAGTCTGAAATCAAGTGACATTTTGGTTTGTCCATTTGTTTGGCCATATTTGTCCATACATCCATCCCTCCATCCATTATCTCCCACTTAAACAGAGTTGGGTCGTGGGGGCAACAGCCTAAACAGGGAAACCCAGACTTCCCTCTCCCCAGCCACTTCTTTCAGCTCTTCGAGGATATCCCAAGGTATAGTCTCTCCAGCATGTTCTGGTCTTCCCCGAGGTCTCCACCCAGTGGGACGTGCCCAGATTACCTCCCCAGGAATGCGCCTAGGAGGCATCCTAACCAGATGCCCGAGCCACCTCATCTGGCTCCTCTCAAAGTGGAGGAGCAGTGGCTCTACACAGAGCTCCTCCCGGATGATGGCGCACCAATCCATCTGTTGATCTCCCACTCCATTCTTCCCTCACTCGTGAACAAGACCCCAAGATTTTAGTATCTTTTAGTATCTAAGCTCCACTTGGGGAAGGATCTCATCCCCAACCCGGAGAGAGCACTCCACCCTTTTCCGGGTGAGGACCATGGTCTCGGATTTGGAGGAGCTGATGCCCATCCCAGATGCTTCACTTTTGGCTGCAAACTGCTCCAGTGAGAGCTGAAGGTCATGGCCTGATGAGTTCAGTTCAGTTCAGTTAACTTTATTGTCCCAAAGGGAAACTTGTCTCGCAGTCAGGTATATATAAATAGCACAAGATACACAAAGACAGAAGAAAGGGGGGGGGGGGAACAATAAATTAACAAATTAAGAACAAATTATGAACAATTTAAGAACAAATTAAGAACTATCTTACCTATTCTATATTGCTGTCCTATTGGACTTATAAGAGGGGACTCTTAATCTCCGGCCTGAGGCAAGAGCTTCAAATGAACAATGAAGGGGTGATTTTTACAATCCAATATAGACCTTGCCTTCTGAATTACCTGCTTCTCATAAATGGTCAGTAAGGATAACTGTAGACAGCCAATCAACTTCTTAGCCAACATATCTTTATCAACATTCAACAAATTAGGCTTTCTAAAGAAGTACAGATGTTGTTGTCCCTTGCAAATGACCTCAGTATTCGCATCTTTACTGACATATTTACTGGCAGGTGACAGGTGATGTCCTTGGCCCCGCCCTCCTTGGAGGTTTTGCGCAGAGGTCGCGTGTCCATTGTTTGGAGTGGCTGCTGGTTGGCAGGCAGTAAGGAGCTCGAGCTTGTGCTTCATAACCAGGCTCTGGTGAGCAATGGAGCTTCGTCCTCCACCTTTCTGTTTGGAAGAGGTAGGAAGTGCTGGTAGGGATTGCCTATGGACAGTCTCTCAGCATTATATTTTTCCTTCCTTCAGGTTTTTAGTGGCATTTGTGGCCATGCGAGGCTCTCTTTCCCACTGAGAACCGGTGCTGCAGACTATGCTGCCTGGAGTTAAGGTGGGCTGCTGATGGGTATGAATATTTTAGCTCTGTTCTTAGTGGATTTTTAACTGTTACTTTTTCAGCTTGCCAGAGTGGAAGGTGACTGAGGTTAGGCCTGCACACCGTTCCCCCTGGTGTGTAGCATCAAGCTCCTCCTCAAGGGCCTCACCTTCGCTGTCCTCCGGCGTTGCTGTTTTGTCTCGGTTTTGTTGTTTTTAGTTTGATTTTGTGTGATTAGTCCTTTTAATAATGAGATTTTCTGTTTTGTTTCGTTAAAATGGATTCCGTTAGTTGGATTATGTGGCTGTGTATTTTGGTTTATTTTCTTTTGTTTTCATTGGTTTGGTTAAATTGTGTTTTTATCTTTTTGCTTTGGTTACACTTTTATTTTGTGTGTAATTTGGGCATCCTCTACCCCCCTGTTAGCCCTATTTGCAAACTGCATGGAGTCCAGGGCCTCACCCACCCTCAACAATA
This sequence comes from Hemigrammopetersius urotaenia, assembly GCA_037974485.1. NCBI lineage: Eukaryota > Metazoa > Chordata > Actinopteri > Characiformes > Alestidae > Hemigrammopetersius > Hemigrammopetersius urotaenia. The sequence continues at coordinate 11,588 of JBBPDC010188073.1, forward strand.
GCAACCCTTTCACAATCTTTTCAAATGACTTCATGACCAGAAAGGTCAGTGCCACTGGTTGGAAGTCATTTAAACTCATTGTAATGCTGCCTTTTGGCACTGGGACAATTGTAGACTCCTTCCATATCTTTGGAACCCTTCTTTGTTGTAAGGACATTCTAAAAATATCAGTTAGCACCCCACAAAGCTGTTCTGAACAATTCCCCAATGATCCCATCCAGTCCTGGACTTTGATTGACCTTACCTCTTCCTGTGTAATTAAAAATGCAGAGGACTTTACCAGAGCTTGCTCATCAGTTATTGCTTTAGTTAATCTGAGAAGTTATAGATGTCAAAACATGGAAAAAAAGTATTCAAAGATATCTGTTGGGTAAGTTGGGATGTAGATTGGCTTGTTTTTGTAACGGTTGTGGCCATCTCAGTTGCACACACAAACAAAGCCTGTCACACGCACCAGATCACGTGTCGTCACGAGGTCACGGAGATGACGTCACGCACAGTATATAAACAGGAAGTAGGTTCATGGTCTTCACACAGCCATTGAAGTTGCTGACTTCATGCCCGCGTGTCACTCTAGTTCCTGTCTTGACTCGAAGTCAACCCTCCGGTACCGTGAGTACTCTCTGACTCGGAAGAGTCGTTTATATACTGTCTGTGTGTGTGTTCAGAACGCGGGTTCATTTGGTGTGGACTCTTACTCCTATCTGGAGTGTTCTGAGAGCAACTGCGTGACTAACCTACTCTCTCGTGTCCCGTCACGTCTGAGTTCTTCCCTCACGCTACAAAGCGGGCACAGTTCACAGACCTATTGTCCTACCAGCGTGACAAAGCCAGTCACCTGAATATTACGGGGATGACGGCTCGGGACTTGGCTAAGTGAGCATGTGTGTGTGAAGGGTCACGGGTAATGAGACAAGCCAGACTGAGTGAGAGTTAGGCTGGCTTATCTGGTGCTCGTGACAGGTCCAGCTGAATGAGTTCAATCACTGATGAGGCGTGTGAGTGTGATTGGATGAGAGTGCATGGGTGTGTGTTTAAAAGCCATTCGATTCCCAGATTCTGTGCAAGAACACTCACGTACCTGGGTGGTACCAGGTGTGCCAGAAACCGTATCGCCCTTGTGCTTCTCCGGTGGAAAGAGAGGTTTGTACTAAACCAGAAACTGTATGGTCCACTGTGTCCTTCATTCTCTGTGTACCTCCCAGAGACAAGCCTGAGGCAATCGGAGTGAGACTGGGGGGTAGAGCAAAATACGCAAGCAGAGATGCGGAGAGTGAGACGGGATTTGTGAGTAAGGCTGAAGGCCTGTGAGTCAAGCAGCACCTGAAGGAAGGAGCTTCGGCTGAGCAGGGTCTCAGTGAGAGGCTGCAAGACAGTTGGACTTTCCCGTACAGCGTGTGGCTCTTTTGAGTTAATTGAAATAAAAGCCTTCTGAGTTCATTTCATTAACTCCTGACTGTGTGTGCGTCCTTTCACCCAGGCACCATGACAATTTTGTGTTCTATGTAAGCCTATCATACTCTTAACACCATTCCATGCTGCCATATTATTATTTTTATATTGCAATTTAGCCCTTTCTGCTCTAACCTCCTTTATTTCTTCTTTTTTTTCACCCTCATCCCCTTTGTGAAAAGTGGTATTGTCCGGGTGTTTGTTTTGTGTTCATGTTGGGGTGTTCATACTTTTATTTTGAAGAGCATCTGCTGTAAAGAGTAATAGCTGAGTTTAGTTTATGGTTAGGGTTTGTTTCTTGTTATTGGTGGCTGGGATTTTTTGTGTGATTTAAGGGTTTTGAGTTTCTGTTTGCCTTGTGAGTCAACCATCTTGCTGGTTTGGTGCTCATCTTCTACGTTTTTGTTTATAGCTTTGAGTCCTGCCATATGTTTATTTTGCCTTTTGAAAAGTAAAGAAGAGAATGCACTCCGGCTTTGAATGAAGGGTGTCTGCCTGCCATTTGGGAAAACCCATGACAGACTCACCCACCTACCAAGAGCAGGCACCACAGATGTGATATGAGGGAGCAAGGAGCTCACCCCAGAAGAGGGAGAAATGCTCCTGAGAGAGCTCTCTGTACTCTCGTCCTTTCACCCAGGCACCATGACAGTTTTGTGTTCTATGTAAGCCTGTCATTCATCTTAACACCAGCCCATGCTGCCAGGAGTTGGTAACCGGTAACTGCACACACAAGCTTCGACGAGACTGCGCACATGAACGTCAACGAGGACGCAATCCTGAGTGTCAAGTCTGCACTCCAGCGACCTGTGCCTGCACCCAAGAGATGCTTGCCTCCTGTACCAAAGCTGAGGCAGTTTTGGGTTCCCACGACAGCAACAACCTCCAGCCCCAGGTAGCATAACAGTTAGGCCACAGCTCATAGCATTTAACCTGAGTGTCCAATACATGCGGCCACAAGTCCCATGAAACAACTACAAAGTCGATCATCGAACTGCGGCCAAGTGCACTTATGGACACCTTTATGCTTGAACATGGTGTGTGTTGTGGACAAACGATGATGAGCACAGAAGTCCAGTAACAGAACACCACTCGGGTTCAGATCAGGAGGGTCATTCCTCTCAATCACACCCCTCCAAGTATCACTGTAATTGCCCACATGAACATTAAAGTACCCCTGCAGAACAAGAGAGTCCCCAGAAGGAGTGATCTACAGCACACCCTCCAAGGACTCTAAAGAGGGTGGGTACTCTGAACTGGTGTTCGACACATAGGCAAAAACAACAGTCAGAACCCGTCCCCCCACCCGAAGGCAAAGGTAGGCTACGTGCTTGTTTGCTGGGGTAAACCCAATGTCCAGGCACCAAGCTGGGGGGCAATAAGTGTGTCCACACCTGCTTGATGTGAGTTCAACCCCTCTTGAGGAGACTGGCTCCAGAGCCGAAACCATGCACTGAGGTGAGTCCAACTATATCTACCTTTCAGCCTCTCACACCACCAGAGGTGACATTCCACATCCCTAGAGCTAGCTTCTAAAACCCAAATTCCACACACACCACCTGTTGTATGGTGAAAAAACTTGTTTTTGTATTTTAGTGTGTACTTGATGAAGGAAATAAAGAGCTGGAGGTGAATGAATGTCTTGGCCCATTTTTCTTCTTCAATTTAAGCCCTCAATGACCAATGTGCTGCATGAAAAACAGTAGATAATGTATGTAAATTGATGTAAGTACAAATTGTTCCAAATGAAGCTATATGTCCTATCTGCACAAAAGGGTTAATTCATGCATTTTATCCTTATATTTATGTATTCATATCATAATTTTGCATGTTTAATTTACTTTCTTCCTCCATCCATTAGCTGAAGCCCTGTAACACTATATATCATAAACAATGCACAGAAAATTGTGAAATCATGTGAGATGTGATATTGGTTGAAAAACATTGAATTGCAAGTAAAACATGAATAAAAACTGTTGAGGGTACTGTTACGTCCTCTGGGACGTGGATTCTTTCTCTCCCTCTCTCTCTATCCAATTGTCTGTAGGGACAGGTGAACCTGCTGAGTACCTGATCACGTGATGACTCTGGATTGGAGGACTGGTACAGATGTCCCGCCTCCAAGAGTTCAAATGTTCCTGGTGGACAGGAAGTGAGAGG
>JBBPDC010188119.1:0-15195 GCA_037974485.1 Hemigrammopetersius urotaenia
ATGTGGGTGATACCAGATTAATATTGGTTGTATTTAATATATTCTAGTAATTAAATTTGTTTGTCAAAATTGTTGTATGTAATAACATGTGTGTGACAACAGATTCATATTGGTATTTATGGGTAATATTTGAAATTTAGGTAGGTGAGAGCTGAGGTGTGTATGTAATAGTGAATATATGATAGTAATAATTGGTGGGTAACAATTAATATATGTTGGTAATAACTGATAAATATCAGTACTAAATTATACAAATGGTTAATAACTGGATAATAACTGAGACATATTTGAAATGGTTTCTGTATGTAGGTAATAATTGATATATGAGAGAAATAACTGTTATATGTAGCTAATAGTTGCAGTATATGGGTACAGTTTACATAATCAATATAATGCTCCAGGTCAGTTTTTAGATAAAGTAGCATGCTTAGTATTAATGTTGGGAAGGTCTCATGGAGCCGCTGTAACATCTTGTAGTAAATAAACAGGTGCAACTGTTTAGGTAAATAATGCACTATTGGCCAAACCTGTCTGTTTCAGTTGCACTACGTAGCCTCTCTGTTATCTGAATTTGCTCATTATCAACTGCACCTTTATTTGATCTTTGCTTTACAAGTGTAGTAAGCAAGGAGTGATGATTGTGTCAAAGCATTTGAGCACTCGTTTTCAGAGACTGGAACACATTAAACAGATTTGAGACAGATGCTGGAGGAGTTTTGCTCCAGAGTCGTTTGTCAGACCTGCTGGGTAATGATATGCACTTGAGAAACACATGGGTCACCTTCACCCAAAGAGGATTATGTAAAGCCGTCATGGTCACTATTATCATGTTTAATTTTCTTATACATAACTAATTAAACAAAAATATGTAAATCACATTTTACATTTCTATCATATAATTTGATCTTTATTTAATTGCATATTTGATATACATCAATATAAATCATATTTTGTTATGATATGCAGTTAATTCATTACATTACATTCTTTAGTATTAAACTTGTCATTGAACTGTAACTTGTGCTTTGGGAATGTTGGCAGTAAGTCCCCTACCAGACTCTACTTTTCATGCTTGCAGTTACAGTGTACAGTGTACATATGGTGAAGACAGATACTGTGGAAATGTCCAACCTGTTGTGCACTATCCCAGCTGGCAAAAAAATCACTTTTATCAACCTCAATAAGAGACTTTATTTATTTTTACCTCATTCTCTGTTTAGTTTGTTAATTTAATTAACTTACCTAACTCCCCAAAATAGTTCCCCAAAAGGTGTAACTGCAGTTTATGGGTACAGATTTTATGGTCAGATTGAAAGACGAATCCTGGGGCTGACTAACTGAATCCAGATTGCCCTTCTTCTGTAAATGTTTCCACATCCTCTGAGACAATGTTTGATAGCATGGCACAAAAGACCATTCTAAAACACAGCATATTCTCACTTAGTTAATCTGTGCAATTTTGCAATAGTTCTCCAGGTACTTGTAGAATCAAATCTTGTCTTTATGAGGTAGGTACTACATTTTTATTGCTGTTATGCCTCTGCAATAAAACTGACCATGCTTGCTTGCGTGCTCATTTTTAAGTAAAACATGCTGATGAAGAGATGAAGAATTAGTGTGTGGTTTCAAGGAATTCTGGTCATAGCCTTTCACACATCACATTTTAATGAAGGCACAGTAACATAAGCTTTGAAAGCTGTGATGTCATACCACAGCTTAAATCACTCAATGGAGTGGTTATTGTTGATTACAACAAGACCTTGGTTGCTCTGGCAGTGTGTTTTTGATTATGTCTATTCCTTATGTTCATTTTGATTGCTTAAATCTGTTTTAGGCATTTTTCAGCATTTCATCTGTGTTACTGCCAGGGATGTGATTAAGGGAATTATTTTTTTCTAGGGTGCACGACGGAACACAGGAAAAATGACATAGAGATAGAAATACCTAAATAAGAATGTATTGAGTATATTTACTAAGAAAATAATACAATTGTGACTGGTGACAGTATGTCCAGTGATGATATTTACAAACAGAGAATTTATGTACAAACAAGAGAAATTACAAACTATAGACGTATAGTTTGGCCTACTGACGACACCAAAGGAAAGAAAGGAATAAAAAAAAAAAACCTTTTGGTGAATTGTTCTAGCCTATTTCTTACCAACCAACCCTATCTTACCTATTCTAATCTAAACCAAGTAAAACAAAACATACAAGGGTTTTGTCCGCCTCTTACCTCATGTATCTAACAGAGGAATTCCTAAAGTGATGCAAGATGTATAGTAAACACTAACCTGACCCAATTTTATAAGACAAGATACAACAAATGAGTATTTTACAAAGTTCAGGAACTAACACAATAACAAGTTGCTCGCTCTACTCCAAACTCCACACAACTCCACCAACACCCCTCCTCCCTCCTAAGGCTGACGTCCTCTTAAAGGCAGGGAGGGAGTATGTCCAGTTGCGAATCACCACGGTCAGTGATGACGGTCCAATCTGCGGGTCGTCCGTACACCAATCGTCACTCTGGGCAGTCCTAAAACTAGTGACAGAGACAGTGAGCTAAGTGCAAAACAGAGAGACACAAAGGGAAACTAACACAATGTGCACGTAACAATCTGAATTCAAGGTCTCAAAAAGCTTGCCCCATACCATTTTATTGGCATTGCTTTTGAACTGAGATTATTTAACTGTATAAGTGTATATGTGTATACTGTATACTGTATATGTGTTGATGTATAAGTTGTATAAGAGCCCAAGTTGAACATAGTACACTGATATTTAAATGAGTAAAGTGGCCTTTATAGTCACACATGAACACACCACAGCACAGAAATTTACATGTACACCTGCCTATAGCAGTTGGGCCCTACCCTGTTTAGACTCCTTTCTAAATAAAACAGAGTACATGATAGACAATCGTGAAAAAGTTCATTAAAATAGATTAGTCTTTAGACTACTGCAATGCCCAGTATGTGGGCAATGAATGCTGCAGCCCGCCTTCTAACCAAAACGTGAAGGCGTGAGCATATTACACCTGCGCTCAGAGCCATTCACTGGCTCCCTATCCATTTTAGGATTCATTTCAAAATTCTTTTGTTTTCAAATCTGTACATGGTCTGGCACTTTCTTACATATCATGTCTTTTAAAAGTTCATACACCATCCAGGGCTCCTCCTAGCCATTCCTCGCTCTAGGCTAAAAGGCAGAGGTGATCGGGCCTTTGCAGTGATTGCACCTAAGTTCTGGAACGAGCTGCCATTGCACATGTGCCTGGCTCCTTCCTTGGCTATTTTTAAATTTTATCTTAAAACCCATTTTTATGCCCTAGAATTCAATACAGTATGAATGTTTTATTTAGTTACCTGTATTTATTTATTTATTTTTTTGTTTGTTTCATGTTTACTTTAGGTTGAACTTTCTGTTTGTCTATCAGGTCATATTTCCCTGCTTGTACAGCACTTTGGTCAGCTGTTATTGTTGATTTTAAAGTGCTTTATAAATAAACATGGCTTGACTTGACTTAAGTGACAATGACAAAACACAAGACAGGTAAAGAGTGTGACTGCATGGGTTTCCTCCAGGGACTCCGGTTTCCTCCTACCACCAAAAACATGCCTGCATTGGAGATAGGTCACTAAATTGCCCATAGGTGTGAATGTGAGCGTGAATGGTTGTCTGTCTCTGTATGTGGTCCTGCAACGTGCTGACTGTCCAGGGTGTACCCTGCCTTTGCCCATAGCAGCTGGGGTAGGCTCCATAACCCACCGAAGCCCACACGACCCCAAGTGTGGGACAAAGGGGTAGTAGATGGATCGATGCGTGGATGGATAAATTAATTAAGGCCTTTGTGGTATTCCTATATATCCTTCAGTATAGTATGGAAAAAATTAATAACACTGGTCAATAACACAGAGTTAAGTTTTTGTGTTTTTCATGTTGACTTCAACAGTGTTTAGTTTTTCCCGCACGTACAGTTTTGTGATGAAGCTTGTTCTATATTACATGATAGTTGGTATAATTAACATATAATAATCATATGCTAAGCGTCTGGTTAAAATATGCTAAAACATGCATGCAAATCTATTGCAAATCTAATATTAATTATAATTCAAAAAGTTGATGTGACTGAAAAAAAAGTTGATGTGACTGAAAGCAGATCTGAAATCAGCATGAAAAAACAGGTCTAGAAAAGTGTGTTGTGGTTTCTGATGATTAAAAAAAAATTGTTGAAGTGTGTAATGAATGAATTTATAAAAATAGTCTTATAACTTAAATATACACAAATGTTTTCAGTCTGTTAAAAATAGATTCAAACTGAATATCTAGATTAAAAACATGCTTAGAGTGAGTAAACGTTTGTATCTGTGTACTGTTACTGCAATTCTCCAGTCTTTCCATACACTAGATGGAGTGGATTCTTTCCTTGATGTTTTATCAGTCTGTGTGCTCCCTGAGCTCATTTATCTGATAGAATTGGACAGCCACCCTTATGAGACAGGATGAGAACAAGACTTGCTCAGACTAATTTACAAAACAGTGCTTGGCATTGTAATAATAATCCTTCAGTTTTCCCTGGGACATAAGAGACATATTACTGTTACTGAACAAATGCTATTTTAAAAGATTTTTCAAATAATACTGATCAGACTACCAGGAATGATTGATGGTTTAACGGTGCTGGTTTTATACTTCCTGTGACTTGTTTCATTGAAATCTAAAAAAAACCCCAAAAACTCAATTTAGAATGAGATCAAAACCACCTCATTCTCCCCACAAAACACATGATTGTCATATGCTGGCTATTAGGGAACAATAGAAGCCAAAAATATCGTTCGATTTTTTGTCTAGCTCATAAATGACGCTGCATTTGAAATGTAACTGTGGTTGTAAAATCAAAACACATGTTTATTGACATGCAAACTAATTTAATGTATTTTCTAATACAATAGCCAGTGTGAGAGTTCTGTATTATAAAGGCCCTGGATATTTTGTGACTCATGTTTGAATATTAATATGTTGTTTTTGGCTTTGTTCTTCAAAGGAAAGTAACATGCATGAGTATTTTTTGATCTTGATTTTTATTCTATTCTTTTTCTTTAAATCAAAATTGGATTACGTTGTCTCAATGTGCTTATTTAGACCATATCCTGAGCTTGTGTTAAATAATGCAAACAATCTGTACTGTGCAGGTTTGACCTTATTATACTTCAGTTTGATATTTGATATTTGATTTTGCCACATAAAAAAGCTTCAGTGACCATATGTATGTCCAGCTTGGGTCAAACAATGTCATATGATTTGATAAGATGGTTGTGTTCGAGAGTGGGGTACTTTAGTTCTCTCTGTTTTAGCAGAAGTTATGATCTTTTCATTTATACATTGCAGAACCCCTCTTGTCTGCCTGATCTCTGCTTCATGTGTCAGGGATGCTTTGTGTCCAGATTACTCAAAATCCAAGAGACTCCCTCTCCATGCGACTCCATTTAAACTGATCATCAGTGAACTCAAGCAAAGCCAGTTATTTACAACATTTAACAGATGCTTTTATCCAAAGCAACATCCCTAACTACAGGGGAAAGTCTCCCCGTTAGCAACTTGGGGTTAAGGGTGTTGCTGAGGTAGGATTCGAACCCATGACCTCTTGGTCCAGGGGCAATTATCCTACCCACTATCACCTCATGCTCTCTTAGCCTTCTGCTATGGGTGGCTGTGGCATCATCAGGGCTCAAACTCTTGACACGGTTAATGCTTGGTCAGTTGCTTTACTCAGCAGCCCGATAAAAGCATTGTTAAAGTTTTAAATTGTGTCTGTCCTTACAGTCCATATATGGAAACTAACCTGCAAAAACATCCTGTTCTGACTTTGTTGTTTTAGTAGTGTGATGAAAATCGACTTATTTACATTTCTACCCATGATCAGCCAACAAGTCTGCCCATTCATACTGAACCACTCAGACTGCCTTTTGAGGCACAATATAGTGCAGCCAATCGGTCAAGAAACGCGTATGAACATTAAAGACTGTTTTATACTTGTGAGGGTGTATTTACAATGTTTGTTATTCAGGAGACAAAAATTGTCCTTTAGGATAATTTTGTACATTTGAATAGAAAGCTCTAAAGGTTAAATGTTAAGTCATTTGACTTAATTTCTGTGAGTACAGAAATGTCTTTTCTTTGTTGGTAAAATCTTGCACCCTGCTCTGAACTGCTGAAAGTGGTACAGATGACTTTAGTTAAGTGGAAAGGGGCCGCTTTTAATCTGATACTCTGAAACACTTGTTGGTGCTTGTCTCCAGCACAATGGTAATTCCAAACATTATGCCAGCAACCATGGTAATGTGATGAAGAAACAAATACCACCTAAAAACACCTGCAGACTCTGGTCATGTCTGCGTCTTTGATAATTAGGTGTTAGTCTCAGTGGTGTAATCTTAGCCTCACTTATGCTCGTAATGCAGTTTTATGTACAGCCTTTTATGTACCACTCTCAGTTTCATTTATACGTAGGACTTGGGGTTTATCTTATCTGCACATGGAGATGGGGTCCTTTACTGTAATTTGATAGAAGTCTCCTTCAGTTACATACACTGTCTTATTACAGTTTGGTTCCATTGGTCAAATTACATGTGTTGTTGTTTGTCCTCTGAACACAACACACTTCTGTCTATTTTAACATACAATCACTGTTAATTTGCTGAATTTTAACACATCAATCTAACAACAGTGTTCCTGTATTGTTGGGACCCTATGAAATAAGTAGCCTGCTAGAAAATAAGAAGTTACTTTCTAATCCCTGATGGGAAATTTAACTAAGGTAACTTTAGAGGGCAGCCAAGGCAGGCTTGCAATAGACCTGGTTTTAATAACACACTCTGACCTTACTTGGCACATTTTGCATAGGGAAACCTTAAAGCTATCATGTTATTGTAATTCATTTTCAAAAAAAAGCATGTGTAGCAGCTGTGACTCAAGTAATGATTGCATCACTTCTGCTAGTATTCCACTCAGAAATACAGGGTGAATGACATCATGTTATTTTGAGGGATAGACACAGATTCCTGAACTATTCACTAGACAAGGCAAGTAAAGTGGTCATTTGTTGTCAGTCCTCAGAATAACTTGAAAACATTGCAGGAAAATGTCATTATTTAAACCAACAGTGCAACATAAAAGAGGAGCACAGGACTATATAAAGTGCAGACACAAGATGGATGGATATCAGATCAGCAATAGAGAAACCAGTGCAAGCAATAGTAAACTTCACAAAAAATAGAGTTAAAGTCTCTCTTAGCAGTAGTAAATAAAATTAAAATCTGTCAAAATAAAAAAAAAATAAAAACATGTGAATTTATGACCTTTTTATGTTTTTCATGTATGATATTGTATCTGTTTCTGTATTAGAGCCACTCATTGTCTCTTTGTGTATTTATGCATTGTCTACCTGTAATGTTTGATGTTTGCTCAACCCAAATATACCTTTTAGCTTCTGAGCTTACATTCTCTTTGTGTTATTATCTCTTGGATCTTTAGCATCCCACTCCTGACTGCTCTTGATTAATGGTGGATTTTCTGTTGGCTAAACTTGTGTCAGCTCTCTGCAGAAGCCAACTCAGCTGTGAAGGCTGGCATTGCAGAGCTGACAGAAGCTTGCTATGGGGCAAACTACCTAAATTTGTTTTCTGTTTTCTTTTCCTTTTCATTTGTGCATGTCTCTTGAATTTTGTCCAGGAACCGTTCTCTGGCTCTGAAATTCCTCGGGTCGGAGACTCCGTCAGGACATGTTAACTGTATTAAGCTGTTGTTTGCTTTACACAGATTGATTTGCCTTTAAGACCCTTCTCTGATCTGTCCATCAATGTCTCAACAGCTGAGACTTGGGTTTGCCAATGCTGCCCTCATGAGTCTTTTATTAAATCTTTGAAGATGGTTGGGTAAAAGAACAGTTATGACTCTTTTTTTTTTACACTCACCTTATTTTGTATTTCCTAGTCTGAGACTTTAACCCTGTCTGTCTCACATATCAGTAATGCTCTAAGATTAGGTATTGGTCCTCACTAACTCTCCAAAAAAGTGTGAAGTCTGTTTCTATTTGTTTTCACGCTCAGAACCTAACCTAAGTCAATGAGCTTCAGTCTAGTTAGCTAGGATATTTGTGCATGTAAGACTTAAATATAGTGTATGGTTTGCATGCATGCAGGGGTGTCTATGAATGTATATTAACCATACATCCATTTATTTAATGTCAAAGTTGAACATGATCTAATAATAATTAATAATCTACAGAGTTGTGTTTGCTGGCATGCAAAACTCCTTTGCATGATGAAATGTTTATATTTTTTTAATTTATACATTTTTCCTCACAAACATACTACGTTGTTAAATCTTAAGATCACTGTCATAACAGGCATTTATGTTTCAAAGACAAATAAACATTAGTATTGATTTAACTCCAGCTAGTTACTCTTCTGTAGATGGATTATTAGTTGATCCAGTCTTTTAGTTTTGTCTTTTATAAAACCCACTCACAGATTCCTCCATTCTATGCATTTTGTACATTATAAGTATAACTAGAGCACAAGCGAAATAACATCGTGCTAGTTAACAAACAGTGTTTACCAATCCAGCAGCCTCTTTTCCAAATCACATTTTAGACATCATATAGCTGCTATTAGCCTATAATCTTTGACTACCTGTCCTGTGATGTCTTTCAAGGCTACGCGTAACGAATAGTGGAAGAGGTAATGCGTTTTCTAAGCACAAGTCTTATTTCAGGCTTTTCAGTCAACTTATATCCACAACTCTAACAACAGGCTTTTTGTTGGTCATACAGTGTTGACAAGTGCACTATTGAACCTATGCCTCCTTGAGGCATTGGACTGGTTCCAAGTCAGAGTCAGTTTGTTCCCTTCCTATACCTATACCAAAAAGTCATTCATTTAGAATCCACAAACCTATTCAGTGCATCTGTATTGACATTCCCAGTTGGCATTATATTGTCCTTTCTATGTTGCAGTTAAAATAGATGAGATTTTATATTATTTTAGTAATTAACTCCATAGTCCAAACACAACATTTCTGTCTAGATGATGCCAGTGTGTATTCTCTTTGGCTTCACCTCAACCCAAATGTTCAGCCATGATGTAATGCTCTTTGTAGGGAGGAAAGTGTAGGAGGAGGGTCGTAAATGGTTGCATGTTATTGCTCCTGACCAGTGCAATGTCCATCACTGGTGCAGGAATGAGGCTGGAGCTCAAACTCAGGTAGCAGCTCACCCTCCACATAGATCTGTCTGTCTTTGGCCATACTTTTGGTCTCTAAAGAGTAACATTGAAAGCTAACCTTGGAGGTCATCTTTGCAACAGCCTATGAGGCACAAGGTAAACCTAGTAAAAAATTTACAAGTGCTTTTACAGCCTTTAAACGGTCATGATGGAGCAGTTCTGATGTTATTGTGCCCTTTGAATGGCTTCTAACATGACGAGAAGGGCTCTAACAACACAAGGAAGGCATTTAAGTAGAGCTGGTCTGGGTTTTAACTGAGCTTTAGCTCTATGAGCCTTTATTAAGCAAACAGAGGATTACTGCTTGAAGAGGGCAGCTGGCATCCATCAAATTGTGTTCCACAAAGATTAGCTAATCTTTCTGATTAGGAGTCCTAATTTACAGTACCTAGAGTGATTTCTGTAATGCAGAATGAGGTATGTTACAGTAATTCTGGTTGTTACTAGACATTCTCTTAAGTGAAAGCATGTTAAATGTAATACTGTAAATACAACAATAGAGTAATGTTCATAAATCTGAGACCAGACTATAATTTATAATTTCCTTCTTGTCCATGGTCTGACAAAACATGCATAAAACATAGTATATAACATAGTTTTTTTTTGGTTCAATTACTTAGTAGAAATAACACTTTTGCATTATTTTAAAAAGCTCACAATGAAAACATCAGGCATTTTGATAGCCTTTGAGGTTTTTTTTTATTCAAGTATTTATTTAGTTGTGTTTATACATGTATATATTTATATAATGTATTTATATGATTTATTTCTCATAATTTTAAACGTTTTCAGGGTCAGATAGCAGTAAGACATGCTATTAAAATATATTTTTGATTTCAGTTCCATCTTCTCTTGGATGTTTTTATTTTTATTTTATATTTTAATAGCATATGTTGTATCTGTTATTATCTGTGATAAAAAGAAAGTCAGCATTTTTCTGATGAAACTGCCTTAGTGAGATGATGGAAGTACTGCTTTATAATTGTGTTAATCTAAACCAGTTAATTCCAGTGGTGTCAATTCCCCATGTTGTAGCACACTTCATAATGCATGTCGGTTGTCCCAGAGGTCCACTCAGGGCAAAAGCTGTTTTTGTCATCTGATGTAAAACATCCCTGTAACAGGTACTCAGCAGTGCTGCTCCCCATCATCTGCTCTCTCACACACACACACACACATAAGTGCAAGAAAGGCCATAGGGTCAGGAGACGGGACTCCGTCTTTTTGTACATGCCTGATTCTCAATGCTAATGGAAATTGAGCATTTGTTCTGTGTGTGACACAAATAATTGGGGTCATATCAATTTGGTGCATGGAAGTTACAAGAAATCACATCCTTCGTTTTCACATGACAGTATTTTCCAACAGTACTGAATTGAATTGATACAGTATAAATAACCCATCAAATTATAACATTCCTGCAGCCAGTCTGCAACTGCCAGAGCAAATATCTGAAATGTTAACTTCATCTTTTACTCATGGCTAAGAATCCAACATGTTTGGTATTCAATCTGCCTCATGAAATATACACTAGAACATAACAAGAGGCCAGATTCTTTTGCTTAAAAGGCTAAAATAATTCATACTTAACACTGATTTTAAAAATTCTCACGTTATTCCTCAGTCATTTTCAGTGAAGGTCTTAAGGAAAATATCTTTTGGCAAGTGTCATCACTGATTATCCATGATTAAAGGCAGCAACAGTTTTCAATTAATTGTGTTCCATGTGGAAATGACCTGAAATGGTGAATTTGTTTTATGGAGCCATTGCTGGCGCTTGATGATCTAGCTGGCAATTGCTACTTATGTGTATATTGAAGCAGGCTGTGAAAAAGGCCACCCCGTTGTTTGGAAAAATGCACCTTTGATAATCAGCATCCCCTAGCACAGTTAAGGTTAGTTCATTAAAAGTAATTATGTTTTGGCAAACTGGTCATGATATTTTAATAGGGCAGCTGGGAACAGCAAGAAAATTTAGAACAACATTAGTTGGAGAAATACAAAATACCCTTTCTCCTGTGCTTAAAGCTTCATATGGAGATGGCTGGAAATGCATTTGAAAGAGACAATGGACAGCCGAGACAGGAAAAATCTTACAACCAAGTTGCAGTTTTGTAACATAGTTTTGCCTCTCACTGGAGTCAAACATCATGCACTGAACTGCTTTCTCCAAGTTAAGTGGGTGGATGCATTCTGCTTATGTCACGGTCAGGCCAGTGGCCAGTTAGGGCCACTGCTTTTTTGTTGCTTTTGTCCTGATTTTGCCCTGTTCTGTTTGTTTCTGTCCTGTGGACTTTTATTTTGATATTCTGTATGTGTCACATGTCTCATTTAGTTTTCAACTGTCTCGTGTTTTCCCTTCATTAGTTAAGTATATAAGTCTGTTTCTGTTAGAGTATCCTCATGTGCCTCAGTTATGCTCATTGCTCCCTGTGTCCTGATCCTGTTTTTGCCACGTTCTAGTTACATTGACGGCCCCCGTGCCTTGTTTTGTTTATTTCTTGTGGGCTCGCGCCTCCGACTCTGACAGCTTAGCTAGTTATTTTAAAGAAAATTTGGGTAGGTGGCCATCCTGTTGGCTTTGCCTCTGTGTGAACCGCTATCTTATATTACATATAAACATATAAAGGGAAGTATAAGGACAGTATTCTTCTACCTTAGCGGTTGAAGACATACAGCCTATGGGCTTGACTTGCCATTTCACTTCATACCGTTGGAAAACATATACATGTGTTCACCACACATGTGCAGGGACATGGCATGTAAAAAAGCTGACAGTTGATATTGCTCACTTTTCCCCTGGCAAAATGTCTCTTAAGATGTATAGATTTTTTACAGCTCACTGATGCATGCATATTGTTCAAAATTCACCTTATGATTACCTCTATTGTGCCTTACAACAAACCATGCAGTCTCTAACCTAAAGTAACTGTCTTTCATTTTTTTGTGTTCTCTATTTTTCTTTTCTTTTCCTATTTCTTTCCAAATAAGTGGGTTCTTTGGCCCAAATGTGTGTTGTGTTTGTTCATCTACTGCTAAACATAAAACTTGAATACTTGTCTTTGATCAATGATTTGTTTCACTTTTTCATGTTTTATTAATTCACTTAATAACTGAAATTAATAAACAGCTAGGTAATGACAGTGATAACTTTAGGAATCACAATGAGGCAGACAAGACAAAACTAAGTTGTTACTAAAAGAACAGATACTTTCTGAAGTCACTGAACTATGTGGGCAGTCGTGACATTGTACATACTCATAAATCATGTCATAAAGTAACTTGTTTTATGGTTGTAGTGGTTTAACAGTCAGTTGTAACATCAAGGCGGGGCAAAGTGGATGATATATTCACAGTGACTGCACGAAACTAGAACTAAAAAAATTTGATTGTGTGTCTTTAAACAGTCATAAACAGAAAATGATTACTTCTGTTTACTATATTTTATTTCTGATTTCAGTAAACATTTTTTATCTAATCTAGAACAGTTTGTATATGTACAAGTCTGCATGTCTGCCTTTAATAAAGTCTGGTCACTGCAATTCAGTGGTTCTGCTAAATGAGAAATCATTCCAGGGAGGCCTTTTTTAGACATCATTCATGGTGGAGGGTGTTGTGAGGCAAAGTAGTCTGCAATACTGCCTTTCAGAATTATCATTTAATCATCTAAATTACCGATATACACTAAGGCGGCATGTGTAGGTTTGCTAGTCAGTGGGAATAGTTAGTGAAATATTTTAATGCATACACACACACACACACACACACACACACACGTATATATGTTCACATGCATGTTAAATGTCTTTTCTCCACCATCTGGTACCCTGTATGGTAAATGTCTTTTCAAGCTGTTATTGCTGTTCCATAGAGGGAAATCCATGAAGGGAAATTAAATTGTGTTTTTGGCATTTTTTTTTTGCTATTTTTTTTAAACTAGTCATTATTCCTTTCCATGTCTTCTTTTAGTTAGCCTCTGGTGGATTGAGCTAGACTGAACCCCTTCCTCCAATCGCCCCCCGAAGGTGTGGACACTTTTCCCTCTGTCCATGTTTTCCAGATGACAATTAAAACAAACAGAATAGAAAAGTCCAAGCCATGCATCTACTTCAACGCTAATCCAACAAGTTCAAAACTCATAGGAAAATATATAGTTTTTAAGCATGTTTTTGGCATATGTAGCTCAGTGAAGGTGGGGAAATGTGAGTTAAAAGCAAATATTCTAATTAGAGGTGGGCATAGATAAAAATTTTTAACGCCAAGATTCCAATGAGATTAACGGCGTTAAAATTTTTTATCTATGCCCACCTCTAATTAGAATATTTACTTTTAACTCACTTTTAATGGCAAAATGGCAGTGATATTTTTTATTCTTAAATAATAGGTTGTCATATTTTCAATATAATAGTCGTCATACTGTACTGTGATAACGTTTTTTTTTTGTGACAGCTAATCAGGCAAGTGGAAATCTGAAACCATTTGGGTCTTAGGGTTGTCCACCTTCTAGCTCATCAGTGAAGCCATAACTGCGGTACTCTAATTGTCTTTTCTGCTCATCTACAAACAATAGTGTGATCCAGTGGAGGGAGGCTTGCAGAGGCAGGCCACTTCACCTACCCTGATGTACAAAGCATTTAATAAATATAATAGCTAGCTTTTAGGAAGATATTGCATTAAATGAGTGCCTGGTGCCTGGTGTCTGACACGTTGTTTTATGGTAGTTCTGTAAAAAGGCTTTAGCCTAAACTACTGTATTTTTCCATGCAGAAGTTTATTTATATTTATTTGATATTTTTATTTGATATTAACATTATGTTACCTGCCAAACAACCTGACTGATACTTTAGATTGTAGATGGTAACTGCTGTATTTGTGTTATAGACATTTTTTTTGCCCGTACACTTTTGGCTGCAATCAAAAGCACCTTCAAGCTTAGAGAAGTTATTTGAATTATGCCAGATTTTTAGTCTTTTAAAAATGGATACATCACAAAGATGCTGATGTACAGACAGTCTGAACTTTCCATGCTTTAGCGGATTAGTGTCTGGTGCAATAATCTGCGACTGTAGCGAACTGACTAAAATAACCTACAGAGTTATTTTATTCCTGACATGTTATAAACTTGGTCTAGAAACAAGAAAGTGTGTATAGTTTCAGAACTGAAGGATACTCTTTGTTTCTTTTCTTTGTTTCTTGTGAAGTTTTACATATGGAATTGATATGAACTCTACCTGCCTCTCAGAAACAGAGCTCCAGTATAGTTCTTTCTCCCTCTATCACAGCCCATTAATCTTGCCACTCTAAGGGAAACTATAGCTCTCACTGCAGTCTGACAAGACTGGATAAGAAGTGGAAGAAAGACTGGTGTGGTCTTTGATGTTTTAGAGATCTATTTTTTCTGTAGGAACATGGGTTGCAGCAGATTCTACTGAAAGATTATACATCATCCACTTCAACAAGAAGAGAATGCACAACAATAACTTTTTCTGGAATAGTACTTGAAATCTGTTATTATTTCAAGTCTTGACATACGGCATTTCAAGGTTACGATGCTCACAACCATAAAAACTAGTGGTGGGCCGTAATCGGCGTTAACGTGCTACATTAATGTGAGAATCTTATCGAGTGATTAAAAAAATGATCGCTGTTAATCTATTTACAAAGTTGGGTTGTGAGCTGGGTCTATACTACGCTAGCTATGATGACTTTCAACATGATATTTTAGCACGGATGTATACCTAGCCGAATTGCATTGTAGGGGGCAAGAATGCCTACTGTGAAACAGGGAAGTCACAAGGACGGAAAGACAAGGGGGGGCTCAGCCCCCAGGTTTGTAGGAAGGAATTAGCGTGTATAGAGGGCTGAAAACTTTTCACTAAACCTTTCCTTTCACTTAAGGAAACAAGTA
>JBBPDC010188128.1:0-15194 GCA_037974485.1 Hemigrammopetersius urotaenia
TTTAGATCTTTAAGTCCATCTCGTGAAAAATCGGAGCAGAAACAAAGGTGTTGCGTTTATATTTTTGTTGAGTGTAGATATTAGATTCTGTACATAAACTCTGGAGTGTGGTGCTTAGGGATCAAGGCAGTTGAGTGGGCGTCTTTGTCCGTTTCAAAAACACAACTAACTACTCTTAAACTGCCTCTCCTATCAAGTCTCCAGCAGATTGTGTCCTCTAGGACAACACGGCGTAGATGCTGTAGGAGATTTCACATGCTGGCCTGGGTCCATTGTAGATAGCTAAGCTGTCTGCTGCCATGCGTATCACATTTGAACTACAGAAAATCTTGCCCACCCACGTCTGCTCCAGCCCACCCAAAAATCAATTCCGGGCCATGCCTCACGCTCCTACTGAGCAGCTCCAACCTGCTGAGATTCACAAAGAGAAAAAGAGACCTACCTGGCACACACAACAATTTATCGTTAATGTTATATGTGTAACACTAGAATGGTTAGTAAAATTCTGCATTGAGTGTGTATGCTTGCTGAAGCACAGTTGATTCTGCCACACTTTCAGCAGTGAGGGAATCCCCTTCTTTGCAGAATGTCCACCAAACTTAAATGCAAGCCAACTGAGGGACAAATGTGAAGAAGAAGAAGAAGAAGAAGAAGAAGAAGAAGAAAAAGAAGAAGAAGAAGAAGAAGAAGAAGAAGAAGAAGAAGAAGAAGAAGAAGAAGAAGAAAAAGAAGAAGAAGGAATTGATTCATTGAATAGTAACAGCAATAGTGTTTTTAGCAAATTCAGCTCAAACACACAGACACTGATTAACAGTTCATTTTAAAAAAGGCTCCACAAGCAATACTCCCTCAAGACCGGGCTTCAGCTCAGAGCTTGGATCATTAAACATGAGCAAACAAACTACATGTGTAACCATGATCTCTGACATGTGATTCATTTATGTCTTTTTGGTTGCTCCAAGTTGGGGATAAAGCTGAACAAATAAACAATTAAACAAATCTGTATTTATTCATAATTTCCCCCTATTTTTTCTAAAATATTCTTCACATCAGACCTAATTCATTTACTTCTATATATACACAGTTCATTTTATAATCTTGTAGAGATAGTGAATGCAAATAACTGATATTCAGTATCTTTTACAAAGCCAAAATGTGTTTCTGTGATTTGCACTGTTGGCTCAACATGCTGAAATCTGCTCACTGAACTGAGCACAAAGTAGTAATGTCATTGCTGATTAAACGTCAGCTATGATGTAGTATGCCATGGTCCATACTCGTGGAGATATGACTCATTAGTGCCTCAGTCCTTTTGCTTTGTGTCATTTCCTTCATTTGCATGTCTCTTTCCCCCCACGTGCTTCTCAAGTACACATTTTACATTTCACTTCCTCAAATGTCCTTGTAATGGATCCCTGTCATCACTGATGTCACACGTAATGACCCATTTCCTGCATTTAAAAATGTAACCTGTTGGATTTAGAGTTTTACTTGTATTCAAGGGCCTATACATCTAAATTGTGTTTCCTAATCCCAGTACTGGAGCCATAATAGTGTGGTTTAGTGGTTTGCCCTTACTCATCAATTTAACCAATTTGGCCTAATGTTTCATGTTCTTAAGCAGGTGGGCAGGGCTATGATCATGCCTGTGAAACATTATTCTAGAAAATGTAAGCTTTTGTATTATTGTCCTGTGCATGTGCCAAGATTTAGAAAGTAATTTGTAGTGGCCTGTGACATGGTTTTCTTTTAGGAAGTTGCTCTGCATTCAAATCCTCATGGCCCTCACTGTTTATGCATTCAAAGAAAGACAAAGAAAGACACACATGTGAACAGCTACCAGCTACCTTTACCACATTCGTCTAAAGTGTTTAATTATTTGAAATGTAAAGAAAGTGATCTAATATTGTACTGCCTAGGCTTCCAGGACTGTTGCTGTACCCAGTTTGATATACAACAAGCTTGCATTAGTTAAATCCAGACTACAGTGTGGCTATAATGGGTTCATTATGAAGGTAAGATGCTAATGGATTACATTAAAATATTAAATGATTAAATGTTTTTTACTTGAATTTGTATATTAATATTTCAAAATGCACATTTTGTAGAACCTTGGTCCTCACTTAACTCCTAGTTAATTAGTGTCCTTTCACCATTTAAATTAAAATATAAAAGTATATAAATAGTAACATATTAACGTATTTGTCCAAATGTTAATTTGAATCCTTGGAATAACCAAATTCTATCATTTCTATTGTCTATTGGGAAAACACCTTTAAATATTATGATTTTTCTTCTTATATATTCTTGTCCATCCTAGTCTTGCATGTGTTTCTGTGACTGAGGAGGTTGATATGATTCAGTCCAGCTTCTGAAGAAAATGACTTCCATAGAGTATATAATGCTCAGCAGACTCTCATATTTAACAGTGACAGCATTTACCCTGTGACAACCTGCCTTTAAACCCTCTGTGCAAATGATAAAACATCCTCCAGGCCAGTCTTCTTTCCATCAGATCAGAACACAAACAATTTACAAACAGATGCACCCATTGCAACACCATTGACCTTATTCATGCACAGAGTTGCACAGTTTGGCCTAATAATGCAATAGAGCCCACATCAATAAAAAACGATATGGCAGTGCTTAGATGGATGGCGAATGGGTAAATAAAACTTCACTGAGGGCTATAAAGCTCTAGGCTCATTTTTATGAAGGCATAAAACAAGAGTGGGAACAGGCCAGTGGAGCAGACGGTGAGCGTCAGTGTTATATTGCCATATGCATTTGAAATGGATCCTAAAGCATCAATTAGCAAAGGCCAAGCCATAATACTAACTTGTGCTTGGCTGTTGACCATATAGCACCTATTAATTAAGAAGTTCCAGAGTAAAGCAACCAAGCCCATCATTTTCTGTTCATTTACCCATGATAGTGAGAGCTAATGACTGTATTCCCAGTGGTAATTCTTTTCTAATTACAATATCAAAGTAAGTACATATGGCAAGATTTAGACAGTAGTTTGCAGTGATCTGTGCTTTGGTTTGCCTTTAAGAATTAAATTTAAGTCTGTCTACATACAGAGCCTTATTCTCCTCACTGTTTATGTATTTAAAGAACAAATTCACTCCAGGTGCGGACACTAGTGAAGAGCTCCCAACTACCTTTCTTGCTGCATTACCACTACATTTTTAATCATGTCCTTGTGAGCACACAAATTTTAGTGAGGCACATGTTGAGGCACAATACAAATTTATCATGGATTTAATGAAAGTATCTACATTAAAACATTAATCTGAATCCATAGAAAATGCCTATTTCTGCCATTTCATCCAATTGTCTAAGTTAACAACATGATTTCCAAGCCCTGCTGCTTGAAATGTGAATAAGATGATCTAACAAAGTCAAAAACGTACTGATTTTTATTATTTTTCTCTGGTCATCTTGCGTCATTTCTCTGGCTTGACAAACCAGTCCATGCTTACAGTAATACACAGCATTTTTAAGACCATGTTAAGTCTCGGCCAGTGGCCGGTAGGGGTCACTGTGTTTGGTTAGCTTTGGGGGCTTTTATTTTGAATTTTGTGCATGTTTGTGTCGTGTATCTCGTTTTCAGCTGTCCTGTGTTTAGTTTAAGTGATCATGTTTGGCGATTGGTTTTCTGTCTGTGTCTGTTTTGTATTTAAGTTCAGTTCATGTGGACCAGGGTTATCGGTCCATCGTCCCATCTCATTTCTGTTCATGCCTGTATCGGCCCTTGAGCCAGGTTTACTTTCTGTTAATAAAGAAACCTCAGTTATGGATGCCTGCCTGCCTGTAATCCCTGGGGTAAATCACGATGCCCGTGACAGACCACTGTAATTTTACTGCTCAGTTGCCTATAGTTAACATGCTGAAAAGAAAGAAATGAAAAATAAATATAACAACATTATAAAATATAATGTTATGTTTTCCTCAATATGTCGTTAAAAAATAACAACTGGGCATTTAAAAGAAGTGTGTTACTTGTAGATGATGTGTATGTTTTCACTTCAATAAAATCAATAAAGTTGAGTACAAAGTACAAAGAGGCAAAATGCACCTGAATGTGGTACACCCCTAAAGCTCCTCAAACTTTCATGCAGATGCCAGTTAAATATAAACAATACAGACTGAATTCACCACACTATGTAGTTCATGACATCTAGTTAACTTGGTACAGTTTAGGTACTTTTATCTAGGTCCGGATGAGTGAAATCCACAGGCCCCTGATATTCTTAAACATGGTGTTTTCTTCTATGTTATCCTTTTACTAAGTTTTGGCAGCACCACATGGAAAACGTTCTTCCACACAGGATCAAGAATCAAGAGGTGAAGTGATTTTATATACTTCTCTTATCTTGGACAAAATCCAGGTCTTTTCATGCTTCCAGGCAGCTGAGCTGAACTTTTGAGACACTTGCCTCACTTGCAATATAGATCTAAAAGAAGGCTGCATTGACATTTAACCCAATGTTTCAAATCCTTGAAGTATATTTCTCAATTTTTGCAAAGCTTCAAACATTTTCTCATAAGGTCAGATCTCCCAAGCTGTACAGAGTCTCTGAGTATGCATCCATTTAGTTTACTCTGAATTTTGCTGTACATATAGACCTGGCTTTTAGTTTGAAGTTTTTGTGATTACACATTTCCTGTAGTTTTGTGCAACAGCCAATTTTTTCTTTTATAATACTAATCCCTAAAGAATCAGCTGATTTTCAAAAGCTATACATTTTTCTTCACTTGAAATGGTTAAAGCATTGGCTCGTCCTCAAACTACTGAAATAAACACTAATTTACAGCAAAAATCAAAATCCACCAACAAAATAAACTCTATATTTTCATTTCATTCGACTACCGTTATGTCCTCCACACAGAGTAAGGCGGTGTTTGTGATCATACTTTTTTCTAATAGAATTTATGAATATCATTTCAAACTACACTTACTACGACAACACCAGTTTGTTTTGTTTGAAGTAACTAAGCATTGGAAATAAGGAATATGCAGTTTTGACATTAGCATAACTGCATACCTTTAAGTCACAGATTATTCTTTGACCGAGGTTACATGATCTGCGCTACATTGTGCACTACAATTTTAGTGTTTGTTATACGACTGGCAACATTTATATTTGCAGCATTTATTTATATTTACGCTTTTATCCAAAGCGACTTCCATTCCCTAATTACAGGGGACAGTCTCCCCGGAGTACCTTGGGGTTAAGGGGTCTTGCTCAGGAACCCAGTGGTGGTATGCTGAAGGTAGGATTCGAACACATGACCTCATGGTCCGGAGGCAAGTATCCTACCCACTGAGCTACCTCCTGTAAATAAACAATGTTCTTACTCCAAATGGTACACTGTTTTCATACTCTAACAACTAAAAGCTATGATTTAGTTTAATTTCTATTGCCATTTTTTTTTTAAATACAGTTTGAATTTTGTCTGAATATTCTCAGCTTTGCATAGAAATTTATCATCCTTCAATCAGTCAGAATCAGAATTAGAAAACTTTATTGAGGAAATTGCTTGTGTTGATATATTATGGTATGTTATATTATGTTATGTTATGTTATTAAGAACAATAAAATATAAAGCCTAAATACAATCAAAATAAAAAATAAATACTGTAAATACTGTTTGGATATTTGGATAGTTGGGCTGCTGCTTTGTTCTACAGTTGGGATTGGATTCAGAACTAGACATTGTGGATTGAGTTAGTTTGGTCTTTATTTTTGATTCCCTCAGAGTCTGCCTAATGTCACCTTTATCCCCAAAGTAGCTGTTGAAAACTAGAAATGAGGCTTTGGCTTTTTTTAAACACAGTCTATCCTGCATTGGAGCTTCTGATCTTAGGGCAAATTCCCTAAACACTAGGTCACCGCAGAAATTCTACTATAATTGTATCTACTTGTGGTTTCCAATGACTCTAGCTGATGATGTGACGCATTAAGATTCTTTTTGATAGAAAGGGAAGAAATGCAGAACAGGTGCTGCTGATTAGGTTAGTGGGAGAAACCGAAGTGTCTGTGAGAGCAGGGGGAATGGAAAGGGCCAGGCTGCTGTCCCCGGTACCTCATGTGGAGGGGCATGGCACATGAGATGTGCCTCTTTTTGAAAAGGACTGTTCTTTCTACGCTATTCACATTCTATTCATATACACAGGCCTTTACATTGTCGTTCAATTCAATCTACTTGCTGAAACTATGATTTGAGCAAGTCTCATGATACCTTCTAGCAAGAGTAGCCAAATGTTGCTGGTAGAATGAGGGCATTTGTCTAAATAATCATACTTGTCTTCAGTACAACATTCCCTCATAGTTTTACAAATCACATTTGATGCATGTAGTTTTTCAAAACCATTTTGTTCTGTAATATGCTTTCCCTGTTCAGCTTTAGCGCTCTTTTTCCTGTGCTACATTAATCTTCCACTAAATTATCTGCTTTCCCTCTGGGTCACTGTTTATAATTTTCTTCTAATTTCTGCCTGACCTCCACCCTTCCCATGCTGTGAAATCTGGTGAATCATTCATGGAATTGGTAAACAGTAGCTCTCTGTTCAGCTCTAGGTCCTCTTTTTCAAACCCTAACCCCAAGACCATCCCCCTCTGCCAGTGCTTTCTAACATTCGTTTTCTAATATTTGAACAGTATGCTTTTTCTATAGTGGTTTAAGTGTAGTAAAATAGTACTAGTAGAACATAATGTAATAGCATAATTATAGTAGATCAAAACAGATGCAGAACAAAACATGCCTAATGATAAAACATGCATAATGACTGCATGTGTTCACAATGCACTTGAATGAAACATTTAATGTAGTAAGACTAAGGCTTATTATGCAAACTGAGCAAAGCACCACCCACTACAGCCATTCTCTCTTTGCAGCATAACAGAAGATGCACAAATTGATTTGGGGAATAAAGTTAGATTAATAAATACACACCTTAATGCATAAACTAATACATTTTAAAATCGATCACATATTTTGTCAGCTACACAAGTGCAGAATGGGCAGAATTTCATGTTCCCTGTGAGGTCAGTCACATCTTGAATCATGTGTTCAGATTGATGCTGATACTATTGTCATCAAATCCTTGTTGATGGTATTTATGAGAAGGATGTCAGATGTTGTTTCAATCTGTCAGATTTACGCAGTTTCCCTCCGATACATTTCCTCTGGGAAATATCAGGCGTAATCTGTTCTAGCAGCTGCTCCACTGACTGATGCATTGAATGTTCATCATTGGGAAATACTGGTCTAGGTGTAGGCAGGCCTTTGCTATGTACTTCATATGTACTTCATAACATATATTCCATATATTCTACAAATATAATACACATGGTTATTTTTGGGCTATATGACATCAATTGACCATATTTGAAATGTCACAGAAAAACATGTTGTGTCACATATCACCGCCCTGTTTTTTGTGTGTCACTATGTACGCGCATTACACAAGATGCCTTTCATATCCTTTGTTTTATAACATCACTTTCATACGATATGGAATAACAGGATCAAATTCAACATGTAGGCTGTCCACGCTAAATATAGTTTGCGAAGGCTGGATCGTTCCTGAGGAAATAAGATTTCCGCTGGCTTTGCTGCATATGTAATGAACTACCATTTGCAGACAGCTCTTGAACAGATGGGATATTTAAAAAAAACTCAGAGTTTGCTGAGTATGTTTTATTTTTCTTCAGTTTTATTTACATTGATTAATTGATTGAGTCAGTCATTCATCGATTCTAATTTTTTATTTGGGCTTATTTCTGGGCTTTATTTTCCGCTGGTGCAGTGCTGAATGATGACAACATATTGGCAGGGTACACACACACACACACACACACACACACACACACACACACACACAAATTAGCATCATAGTTCCAGCGTTAGAAGAAAAATTTGGACTCCAAACATGATTTGGCTGATTGACTGAAGAAAGTGGAAAATTGTGTAAATTTGATTTTTTGCTGACCTTCTCCTTTATAAACACCTTCCGGCTTTTTACATTTTTCAAAGCCCCAAACACCTTAAGGTCATACAGCACCATACACACAAAGTGTGACTATTTCTAATCCTTGCATATAAAGCTGAATACATAATGTAAATTGAATTCTAAGGGTTAATAATAATAACATGCACTACTGAGGAACTGACCTTTTTTTTTGCACAAATGAATCAAAGTGTCTCAGGTTAATGACAGGGCATGATTTCCCCTACTTTATGCTCATGACACACGCTCACACGTTTTTGTTACATAATGTTTATTTCATACTCCATTTAAATCTTTTCATCCTCTGAGTTGGATGTGATTATTGTGGATCATCAGAGTGACTCAGCCATTGCTTGTTAATCCTGATTTCTCATCCTTTTTCATTTCTCAGTTGTGTATACCCATCGTTATCTGGCTTGTGTGAAAGGCAAACAGCTTGTGCTACAAGAACATGTATATGCATGTTTTGAGCCTGTTGAACCTCTTTATAAAATGTTATTTCGTGCAGTGTGTTGTAAAAGAAGCATTATTGAGCCTAGTGTAAATACCACCAAGAGCATAGATCCTTAGGATAGAGGTATTCGTGTAAACAAGTGGATAGGGGCACAACAAATAGAATCATAAAAAAAAAAATCAAAAGCAAAAGAAGGGCTGGAACAATACAGAATATTAAAAAATGTCAAGAGCTCTTCTATACTTGGGCAACAAATCAGATTTAATATGTCAATGCCATGATTAAGCGTTTTTTGTTATGCGTAATGTGAAGAGTTGAGAGGTGTTGTATATTACATAGCGGTGAAATACAATGTATAAAAGCACCAATGTTTAATAACTATTATAGTTTTTCTGTAATTATAATTGACATTTTCCCACCAAGCGATGTAGTAGTAACCGAGCTCCTTAATATACTCTAGTATATTATCATGTGAGCAAATGTTGCTTGCTGCAATTTTTTTATTCTAAAATGTGTAAAGCTGTTCTGAAAAAAGCACTCGAACAACATTATTATCAAGTGCCAACCAACGAGGTCAGCAGCCTGCGATTTTAGCTTTAAAGAAAGTGGACTGTGAGATTCGTGGTTCTTTTACACTTTTAATTGGCCCAAAGTGACTGTGTGATCCAGGTATTTTATGAAAAACTTCAAAGATACATTCAGGCTAGGTAAGAGGAAGGAGATAATTGCGGCTTTCTAACCCTGTCAGGGAGAGGGCTTATGCTCTACATTTGTCATTGTGTCCTACAGTTTTTGTGAAAGCTCTCTTCAAAACTCTTTTCTAAAACACTTTCATCCAAAACTCTCATTTTATCCCTATTATACTGGAAGCTTGCTGGAAATATCACCGGAGGTAAGTTGAAAAGATTGAAAAGAATAAAGACAACGTACAAAAAATATAACACTCCAAACAAATAGGGTTCCACAGGGGGTTACAAGTTCCTCATTTTACAAAGGTATGTCAGAATAATGATAAGAAGAACAATAATAATAATAAAAAGTTATATAAATAATAAACAGTAATAATTGGTACCAATTAACAAATAATACAGGACTGGTCTGTATTATATGCAATGGCGGCATGTTTAATCCTAGACTTTAAACTAGAAATGCAAAGCTAAACAGGAAATTTAAAAAAGTTCAACGCACAGATTAGCATAAAATGACAGTTCCCTCACAAACACTTCTATTTACACTTGGAATAGAGTTCACTCTTCTTAAATACGTTTTTTAATTCAAATCAGTTCATTCACAAGACAATTCCTGAATGCAATGCATTTTCATTAACCTTTTTCCCACTTTTTCACAAGTTATCAAGCTCATACAATGAGCATAGAAAAGCAACATGTGATGAGGCAATTTACCAGAACAGTCATTTAGTAACAAGAATAAATCAGTCATAGTTCAATGAAACATAGTTCAATATGGAGGAATCTTTCAGACATGGTGTGGATCCAAAATTGTGAATCAGTTTGCATTATTCATTGCAGTGCTTGTCAATAGAATATAGCCTGAAATAAATGCAAAAGCTATTTTTCCCCGCTGTATGAGGGCAACTATAACATACAAGTGAAAGATATGATAGCAATAGTATAGGGAAAAATAATCACTGAGATGGATAAGGGATTACCACCCTCCTAAAATAATTGTAAACTTAATCAGGTGTAAGTAATCAGCTTCTCCACTGCGCACTGTAATCAACTATAATTGTTTTGATTATTTAAAAAATATCTACCAAGCATTCCGGTGCTTGGTAGTGCAACTGAAAGCAAAAATCAACTTTGCATGGAAAGGCACCCTCAACAGATCTCAGGAATACAGGTGTGGAAAGGAACGAGTCAGGAGGTGGACAGAAAAAAAATCAAAGGCTTTATCTATACATAGGAGCATAATAAATTCTATAATTAAAAACCCTCCACAAATCAGGCCGTCTCTCCAAACTGGATGGAAGAGTGAGGAGGAAAATGATCAGAGAGACTACTGGGAGGCCTATGGCAACTGAAACAGTTACAGGAATTCAGGGCAAAGAGTGGACAATTTCACAAGTGCTCCACAAATGTGGCTTGTATGGGAGAGTTGCAAGAAAAAAGCCACTCCTCAAGAAAGGCCACATTAAGTCTCAATTGAGACCAAATGCAGTTTGAAGATTCTGAGGAAGTGGAAAAAGATGTTATGGTCAGATGAGACCAGAACTGAACTATCTGGTCTCAGCATCAAACAGTAGGCCTATATTTGTTGGAAAGCTAATACAGCTCACCATTAAAAGGTTACCATACCTATAGTAAAAGCTTGTTCTGGGGCACTTGCCAGGATAGGAGGAAAATGGATGGGTCAAAATCCAGTCAAATTCTTAAAGAAAACCTGCTGCCCTCTGCCAGAAAGTGGGAAGAAGGTTCACCTTCCACTTGACAATAACCCATAGCACAAAGCACAACTGACACACGGCGGCTGAAGGAGAATATTCTTGCATGGCCCAGTCACAGCCCAGACTTGATCCTGTTGAAAATCGGTGGAATTACTTGAAAATTGTTTACCAACAGTCACCATGACTGAGCTTGGCCAATTATCTAAAGGAGCGTGGGCAAATATTGCACAATCAAGTTTTCTAAAGTTGGCAGAGAATAATCCCAGTGCACTCAAGGCCATAATTTAATATTTTCTTTCACAAAATACAAAACATGCTTTTCAATATTTTATTTTTCGCTAACCAAACTCTATAAGGCTGTAAGCAACCTGCAAACCACACACCCCGATGGTTTTAACATTGCTGACAACTTGCGACCAGAGGAGAAATGTTTTAAGTTTACACCAACATTAGGGATACATACAGAGAAGAACCACATCCATGTCCATCCAACTCTTACCGCATGTCTGGTGAGATGATGCCAGCGTACCAACCAGATGTGTGGAGAGAGCTGCCGCTTATGGGGACTGTGTTAGCCCGGAGGCGTACACAGAATCTGAAACTGGATCCATCGGTAAGGGCACAGAGGATGTTACTCTTACCAAAACCATCAACAGAAGAGCAAACAAGAAACCTTGAATGACTGCCAACGTTCGGCAGCTACTGAAAGCCAGAATTGCTGTATTCAGATCTGGCAACAAAGTGGCCCTCAGAATTGTGCAAGCTAATCTGTCTCAAGCAATCAAGACACCAAAACGTCCCCTTGCTCAGAGGATCCGGGGGTGCTTTCCGAATACCAAGGGCATTCGGAGCAGTTGTAGAAGCATTCATACATCCACAGCACCTTGGAACCTCTCCAGTTTGCTCCCTGCCCTAAGCGTTTCACCACTGGAGACTTATTGGAGACACTGATCCACTAGGAAAAGAAAAAACGTGAGGTTGTTGTTCATAAATTTCAACTAACATTTTTTTCTTCACCTGAAGAGGCCAAAATCAGTTTGCATTGGAACCAACACCAGTGTAATCACACTCAGCACAGGCTAAACCACTTAAATTTGCTGAAAATATGATGTGGAGAAAAAGACAGAGATGATTCTCTTCAATGGTTCCACTTTTGAGAGGGTGTCCACATATCAACACACCTCCTGCTTGGAGCACAAAAGCATCTTCACTTTCTACAGAAGCTGCATTACAGTCTGGTTTGGGAACTGCACTACCTCTGACCACAACACCCTGCAGCAGATTGTGAGAGCAGCTTAGAAAGTCATCGGTATGATTCTGTTCTCCCTGCAGGATGCTTGGCAATACTGCATGCAGTATTGTTGAAGACAAAACTCACACCTTACACAGTTTGACATCTCTGCCATCAAGTAGGTGGTACTGCAGTATCTGCTTCTCCAGACACTGCAAAAGCTTCATGCCACCAGAAGTCATACATCTCAACACACATTGTTTCTGTCAACTGCTGAATGACACTTATTTACAGAATTTCACTCACTTCACTCTGGACCATGAACTGCACATATACCTTTATCTTCTGTCTGGGTGGTGGTGGCGTAGTGGGTAGGATACTTGCCTCGGGACCAAGAGGTCATGGGTTCGAATCCTACCCTCAGCACACCACTGGGTTCCTGAGCAAGACCCTTAACCCTAAGTTGCTCCAGGGAGACTGTCCCCTGTGGTTAGGGAATGGAAGTCGCTTTGGATAAATGTCGTAAATGTCTCTCTATGTACTGATAAAGAGTCCTGAACTTGAACATTTTCCCACTCACATGCTGTCAAATAACTGTACAGGAGTTACACCTCATACATATACACCGTGGCTAAATGACAGTTCTTGTGCAACATTTAATGTTTTGTGAATGCACAATATGCTCAAATGCTGCTCATGTTTTCCATGTTATATTACACATTATAAACTTCAAATGGCAGATCATATTCCTCTATTTCTTTCATTTATACATGTTGAAATGACTGATTTGAATGAGTTTCCTTTCATACAATTTCCTTACATATCTTTACAGGGACAAGTGATCACAAAAACATACCATCACACAACTACACACATGTGGTCAATACAGAACTAAAGGGAGAGTGGAAAAGTGCAAAAGTGTAATAGTACAATAATTTACAGGACAAGACAACATACAGTGCAGTCAACAAGAGAAGTAACAGTATGAGTGTGGGTGATTATGTTATTATGACACTGTATTCTACCAGCAGTAATTAAGCATGCCAAAAATGCAAAGGCTGAGAAAAAGTAGTAGCAACAGAATTAGAAAAATGTACAATATATAAACAAATGCAATTTACAGTGGCAGTTTTTTATATAGCAGAATATTTTAGTGTATGTACACAGTGTGACTGAGATAAAGGAAGCAGTGTGTGTGTGTGTGTGTGTGTGTGTGTGTGTGTGTGTGTGTCTATGTGGGTCTATGTGTGTGTGATGTGCAGTTTCTGATTTAGGAGTCTAATAGCTTGGGGGAAGAAACTGTTCCCTATCCTAGTGCTAAAGGCCTGGATGCTGTGAAACATTCTGCCAGATGGAAGAAGGGAAAAGAGGGTGTGTAGGGTGTGTGAGGTCAACCACAATGCTGGTGGCTTTGTGGATGCAGCGTGTGGTGTAAATGTCTGCAACAGATGTGAGAGAGACCTTGATGATCTTCTCAGCAGTCCTTACTATCCTCTTTAGGGTATTGTGATGTGATGCATTATAATTTCCATGGGGAATGTTCTCTATATCCCCTCTGTAGAATGTTGTGAGGATTTCAGAGGCCAGGTGCACTTTCCTCATTCTCCATAGGAGGTGATGGAGCTGGTTGCCGAGGGTCCAAGTTAGGTTTTCCTTGATGAGAGCACCATAGAGCTTGATACTCTGGACAATCTCCACTGAGGAGCTATTAGTGTTCAGTGAAGAGTGATCACATCCTTTTCAGAAAGGGCATGGTATGTCTGATGAGTGGTCTGTATGAGTGGGATCAGCATAACTGAAATGTAGTCGAGTAGCCGAGGTGGGGGAGGGGTTCAGTACGGTACGCACATCCGATGCAAGGTATGCACTTTCGGTATGCACTTGTCTAGAAACAGTCCGGCGCATTCATTCCTCATCGTAAAGTCCTTATATTTAGGGAGAACTCAGACATTTGGATGATTCACATATTCAGCATCAATAAATAGTCTGGCTGTGAGTTCTGGAGCTCACTGATGACTCCCTAAAGTTTGGCCAGTGCATTGTCAGTATTTGCACTGGGTGAGATGTACACCACAACCATAAGCACAGTGATGAATTCATGCAGTTCATAAAACTGTCATGAGCTCCAGCAGTGGGGAACAGTAACTAGAGACCTGCATAGCATTCTTACAGCAGTCAGTGTTGATGTAAACACAAAAACCCTTGTGTGTTTCGCATACTGGGTAGTTCACTGCAGTTCAATTTTTGGTCCAGGTAGCAAATATTGCAGAGCAGAATGGATGGAATAGCTGGCCAGCAAGCATTAGCTTTTAGCCTAGCAGGGACTTCTGCCCACTTACAGCTTCTCTGCTTTCTCTCACACCATGGTATAAAGGCCTGGTCCTTGTAACAAGCCAAGGATGTGGAGCTTTTCCAGCAGTCCACCCTTAAGGTAAATTTCTTAAGCAGTCGTATGTCTACCAGCTGTTCTGATACACATGTGAGCAAAGCTGTGAAATGGTGCAAGTCGACTGAAAACCTACACTTTTGCATCAAACTGAGAGACGGTTGTGACTTAGTTCACTGCCATTTCGACTTCTGGTACTGCAATACATTCATGTGAAATAAGACTGGGATGTCATTTTAACTAAACTTACAAATGTACAAACCACAAAATGCCCTTCCACAATATAATAAGACCTCTTATCTACAGAACGCTAACTTTATAGGACACGGTAAAAAAAATGAAACATTCACATGATGTAAAGGACAGATGGTCTATTCAAATGGCGAAGATTTTTTTTTATCAAAAGAAGGATGGTTGCAGCATCTATTAGCTTCACAGTGGACAGCCTTTGGCTGTACTCAGAAAAAAACAAACATCCATTCTGGGAAGCAGGCATGTAAATGAAAGGCAATTAAAGGAGGTAGTATCTTTAGCCAAATGGGCTGAGACTATCGGCAATGTACTATTATCATTCAGGAGACAGGTGCACCACAACAGACTGGACCAGCAGGAATCCTAGAACTACAATCCGACACACACACACACACACACACACACACACACACACACACACACACACACACACACACACACACACAC
>JBBPDC010188176.1:0-15192 GCA_037974485.1 Hemigrammopetersius urotaenia
ACCACACCCCTAAATGCATTGAGGCAACTGCCATGTGATTGGTTGATTAGATAATTGCATTAATGAGAAATTGAACAAGTGTTCCTAATAATCCTTTAGGTGAGTGTACAACACCAAAGAAAGGCAAATACAGACTTGTGGGACAGGGGTCAGGCTGGGGTTTAAATAATGAAACCAAACGAGGAACAGGTGAAACTAATAATGACAGGGCGTGATACAAATAAAGCCTGAGGACTCGAAAGGGAGAAAGGGAGGAAAGGAGGAAGGGAGGAACGGAGGTGGATTGGGATACGGGAAAGTTGGGAACAGACATAGGGACAGGAATGAAAGTAGAAAGAGAACAGGGTACTGGGGACATGAGAAAAGAAATAAACCATAACAAAACTAATACTTGGAGGACTGGGAACGGATTCTACGGGGGGAGGGCGAGGCGACCGTGACATTTATTCTATGGTCTGGACTGGCTTTTTCCAGGTTTCCACAGTATCGTAGTGTTCATTTGTACATCTTCACATTTTAATCATAACATAAAAAACAAACAAGCAACAACAAAAAACAATCAACACATCAACAAATCAAATAACCCAGAAATAACTAGGAAGTGACAGCTGTGATAAGAGCTGGTCAGTTTGTCCAAATGCTCTGAAAAGATGCCCCAGTACTATCTTTTTATCTCCTTTAGCATGGTGTATACGGGACCATCCTTTATGTCAAATTCAGATCTGAATTTATGTGCATTATGTGCTTAAACGTACTCATATGTATGTCTGGCTCTCTGTTGTTCTCAGTAGTTTGTGAAGCCGGCTGAAATATATGTTATCAAGCTGTATTGCCATGTTTTGTCTTTGTCTGGTGCTGCTTGCCTGGCAATATTAACCACTATTGTGTGAAGAATTAGAATGAAGCTGCTCAGTCTTTCTGCTTAAAAGCATTAAGGTGGTACAATCAATGTGAATTAGGTGGACAAGTTTCTATGTGTGGTTTAAGGGGATTTAACCCCATAAACCTCAGACTAATTACTTATTAATTACGATTGGTTGCCCCTACTTTTTAGTGCACAGTGATAAACATGAATCAAAATACATTTAGAGGGGCACAAAAGTGCTTTTTTCACTTTCACTTTCAAGTCTTCATATAGCACGAAATTCCAGGAAAGAAAGAATTTTGTTCCTTAAATGAAGCCATAAAACGAATCACGACTAGAGAACTATCAATATTTCAAGTTGACATTCAGGGGTTAACCACACAATACCCTACAGTGTTCCTGTCTCATTTTTATTCAGTGGAAGTTTCGTTTATATCATCATCAAAGCCCTTCCAGAATCTCGGAATGTCTTTCACAATCTCTTCCATAATGTAACATACCAATTATCCACGCTCCCCAATGACTTCCTTATGGGATCAAGGACTGAAATGAAATGTTCACTCACTAAGGGTCTGAAAGCAGCATGGAAGGAAGATCTTAACATGTCATATGACCTTGAATTGTGAAAGATGTCAGCGATACCAGAATGAAGGAAACAATTGTACACTTCCTTTGATGTGTGAAAGACATGACAGAGAGTGAATGAGAACGTAGCAGCTTGAAGAAATGGCCTAGAGCGAGCTGTCTTGGCCGAACTGATGTAAATAAATAAACAAAGAAACATGACTCTAAAGGTGTGACTGCATATAAATATGAAGGTGTGAGCATAAATATATGTGTCTGTTCAGAGTGATCAGGAAATGTATCTTTAATTTGGTATTACAGGATAACAACTGTAACACCTTCCAGTGTCAGTAATCTAAGTGCTCAGAGTATGGGCCCATATTACAGAAACTTTCTATCTTAAGTATAAAGTTAAGATAGGACGATTTAAGATATATATATTTTTTCAATTTGGTATTACAGAAGTAAACCCTAACAGAATTTAGGAATCCTATCTTATCTCGAGTTAGGAATCTTAAATAATTTAAGATTTTTTGAATGTTAGGATGTTTCTGTAATACACTTTTCTTAATTCAAGTTAATTATTCATCCATCCATCCTTTGCTTTTTAAACCAGTCAGGGAAATCTGTTGCAGATCTGTGCGTAATGTTTTTGTAACTCAGTTGACACCACATTCATTTTAGTGCCATCCCAAACCGGGTGTTGTAATTAATTCCCCCTATGAAAATAATATAATAATAATTACAATACATTTTATTCATAAGCGCCTTTCACAACTTTAAATAAGTTATCCAGAAATAAAAATTAAAGAATAGATAAATTAATTTAAGAAGAGTTCATAATCCTTGTGTTATCCTCAGATGTTCAGGAAGGGCGTTCCACGTTGGGGACCTTACGTGCAGTTATTTTATGTGCACTCTCCTCGGATACGGCGGGTCAGCTGAGTATCTTTAGGCATGATGGTGACTCTCTTGGCATGGATGGTGCACAGGTTCGTGTCCTCGAACAGATGCACAGAGTAAAGCCACGCTTGCTTCCTGTACGGTCGTGACAGCGGAGCTCTGGAAGCGGAGG
The DNA here is from genome assembly GCA_037974485.1 of Hemigrammopetersius urotaenia. Classification (NCBI taxonomy): domain Eukaryota; kingdom Metazoa; phylum Chordata; class Actinopteri; order Characiformes; family Alestidae; genus Hemigrammopetersius; species Hemigrammopetersius urotaenia. The sequence goes on from JBBPDC010188176.1 coordinate 2,505, forward strand.
TCGGTATTGAATCCTCAGCTCCAGGCGCTGAAAGGAAGCTTGCAGATCAGCAGCTCCGTCGATTTTTGGTAACAGTGGATCTCTCTCAGAGCCACGGTGCCAGGCCTGTAACTGTGAGGTTTCTTCATGCCACCGGTTGCCGGAGCGCTCTTGAGAGAAGCCTTAAGTATAAAGTTAAGATAGGACGATTTTTTTTTTCGATTTGGTATTACAGAAGCAGATCCCTACTGAATTTAGGAATCCTATCTTATCTCAAGTTAGGAATCATAAATAAGCGATCTAACATCGATGATCCACTTTTATGTCGGTTACCTAGCAACTAACGCAACATGTGATCTCACAAAGTAACTGTTACCTGCTGCCACTAATAGCTTTACGAGGCTATAGTCTGTAACACTGTATCGTCAGAGTATCTCTCTCTCTCTCAGAGCCACGGTGCCGGGCCTGTAACTGTGAGGTTTCTTCCTGCCACTGGTTGCCTGAGCGCTCTTGAGAGCAGCCTTCGTAGCCAGCGGCTTCCTGGGTGTCTTAAAAGCAGTGAATATGCAGGTGGTCTGCCTTGTTCTTGCCCCACTTGTGAAGTGAGAAAAATAGTGAAAACAATAGTAAAATATATAGATTATAGAATACTATGTATTGATCTGATGAATTTTTACATGAAATTATAAAACTTTAAAAAATACCAAATAAAAACATGTCAGACGGAGCGGCGTCAGTCTCACCTGCATTCCTGTAACCTAGCAACTCTATATCAAGTAAATGTCAGCACAGACCAAATCCAAAAGCTCAAAAGTAATTCTGCCTCTCTCCTTATAACAGTTTACTGAGAAACAGCTTACAAAAAAGTGATTCCATCCATTACAACAATGAACAAATAAACCGCACAGAGCAACAATTTAATTTCATCGTAAACTTGAAATTGAATTACTTGGGTCTTTATGGTTATCCATAGAGGAATGAAGATCATGATGTTCTGCAAAATGAAGAGACAGATTGCACGTACACACTCTAAACACTGATTTCCAAATGACTAATTGTAGGCTAATACAATCAATTTGCATTTTCGATGACACTCTGATTTATACTGTGTGTGCCCGAAGTAGAATCCCCAGTGTTAAATCAACGCCTACATTGCTCATATGGCTCCAGCTAGACACAACTGCTCCTTTGACATTTTTGTTTTGTTGAATCTATTTGACACTAGGGACTGTACTGTGCTCCAACACACCCAACTCAACTAATGAACTTAATTAATCATTTAATTAAACCTGTCATGATTTAAGAGGAAGGAAAAAAACCAAATTAAATCCAGCAATGAGGTGCTCCTCCAGGTTGGACAAGTCCTGCTTAAAAGACCAGATATAAATAGTTTATAGGCCTGTTAGCACTAGAGGTTGCTTTTGTCTTATCACATGAGGTTGGTCTTCTAACCTAGTACATGACGTACAGAGGTTGTGTTCTTCTAACCTGGTTCATGATGCACATGCAGAAGTTGGGTTCTTTAGACCTAGTGCTGGATGCATGAACAAAAATAACTGTTTTACACAATTTAACTTGTTTTAACTTGTTTAACACATTTTACAACAGTGTTCTGACATTCACAAGCCCATCATAGTATGAAACATAGTATTTCACTTGTATTATGTACACAAATATTTAACATGAAGCCTGTAATCTGACCCACCATGCAAGCTGAAGCCCATTTGCACTGTATACTGCTATAATAGAATCTGCAATTGTAGCGCTCTCATTTAAATGTAGCTATTAAATGCCTTTCACTGCAAAAAGCTGAACTCACTGTACTATAGTATCATTTTATTATTATTATGAGTGATTTAAAGCTAATAAGTGACTGTAATTTAACAAAGAAACAGTTACAAAGCACCTGCGCCATGATGGCAAGGAGGGCAAAGCAGGATGTTCAGCCTGTCCTTTATACTGGCAGGCTGTATGTGCCTCACTTCACGGATGTGCCTCATGCAGTTGTAATAAAATACCATATGCTTCAATGGAACAGAGCACTGCAAGTGGCACTCAGTATATCCACACTAAACAAAGCACTGAATTTGTTGCAGCTGTCATTTCCACTGTTGTACGCCAAGCTTGATTTCCATCTATTGCCAGACCTTTACTGAGCACAGCCAACTCTCCCTGCTTTAACAGGATAGGCAATTGTCCATGAAAAATGTTTTGAGTGAAAAGCCCACATTTTGAAACAGCACAGCTTGAAATGCAAGCTTCTATTTACTGCTGATGGCTGGCTAGCATTAAGCATGGTTTGATATAAGCGGTAAAAGCAGAAATTAATTTTTTTTTATGTATTATTAACCACTATGTGTTGCATCCCTACTTTTTGAAGTAATATCCAGCCGTGTAAAAAGAGACCACATCATTTTATTTCTGGTTATTGCTTTTGTAATTTGTGGGAGTGTGGGAGTCTGTCTGTGTTTTGTCCACTTGATTCCAAACAAAAAATATTTGGAGAAAATGAAAAAATAATCTATTTAAATAATGTGTTATACTTTGGAAATCTTAAACTACACAACACTCTTATATTACTTTACAATTGCAACAATTAAAATAGTAATATTAAGAAACTGAATCAGGAGTGAAGCTGCTAGAATACAGCACATAGAAAAGCTGCTACACAAACACTACTGCATTTATAACTTTATCATTGGAGATTGATAAGCTATTCCATTGCATTTAACATATCTTTTTTAGTTCATTTGAGTCATTCTTTGCATTTGTTTAAATTGCTCAGGGCCTGGAGAATGTAAAAATATGCTGAAGAGGCAGAAAACAATACTTTGCAAGACGCAGGACATCAGAAAAAAATCTGAATATTTGTGTAATGGTTGGGAACATTTATAACGCATATGGGGACATTTCTTAATTTTTACACAGCTCACACTGCAATAGTTCATTAAAGAACAGCAGTCTGTGCATTTCATACACACACACTGCCGCAAATTGTACAAACGTTGTTGAGAAAATTACATTCCGTTGTCCAATGATAAAGTTGCGCTTCTGACAGAGTGTGCCATGCATCAGCCTAAGGGAGAGAGTGTTTGGGTGGGCTTTGTCAGTCATGTCACTGGGCAAGGATGGGAATCTGAGTTGACAAGGGTCAAATTGTGAAGGCTGGATGACTGGGTCAGAGCATCTCCAAAACAGCAGGGTGTCCTTGGTGCACAGTGCTTTGTACAGAACAAAAATAGTCCAAGGAAGGACAACCAGTGAACTGCTAACAGGATCACGGGAATTCAAGGCTCACTGTAGGACAGGAAAACTTCATAAATCTATTATTATCAAAACTGCTGGAAATGTTTATTTCACATCAATGCTAAACAAGTGAACCTTTTGTTGAATACGATAAAATAAAATGTGCTCTAATTAAGTAAAAAACATGATTATACATATCCAGTAAAGATTGATAAGCTATTCCATTGCATTCTTTGCATTTGTTTAAATTGCTCAGGGCCTGGAGAATGTAAAAATATGCTGGTGAGACAGAAAACAACACTGTGTAAGACACAGGACATCAGAACATTTTAGACGAGGACATTGTCGCCAACCACACAATGAAGGCTTATGCAGTTCAATAAATGTATAATCACTAATGAATTAATACCTTAAGGTTACATTAAATTAATTTTGCTTTATTATTCTTTAATCCATTTAATTTGTTAGCAAAGAGTCTATACTTCAAATATGAGGATGAAAAAAGCTACATAGCAAATGCCAAAGAAAGTTTTTTCAACCTTTTTCCAAAAGAGAAATTAATTCTGATTGTTTCTCTCTTGTTTTTCTCTCCTCCGTTTTATCCAACTCTTGCTGCCTCTTAATTATTGTTTCTCTCAGATTCAAGAGTGTTGTTTTGTTTTTCTATTCCCAGTTTTCAATTTGGTTGGATGCAGTTTGACTGGAAGATACTGTTGTTGATGCTTCTCCTGGAGCAGTGGATGAGGAGGAGTCAGGACTAGAACTGTCAGCTCTGAGACGCTGCTCACATCCTGAACTGTAAACTGTGGCCATAAGGTTTTGGGCTGAGTTGTTGTGCATTGTGCCTATAGCGCTATGTATGGCATCAAAGAACTTCATGTAGCAGATGTTTCTTCTCCTGCCTCAGTGCCTGACCCAGATTTTATAACAGATCCTATCAGAGCAGTGCTAATTAACAGTACATTAAGAGCAACCCCTCAGAGACAGCAATAATACAATTACTTTACTACCACTGTCACAAACACCCCTTAGGTGTGTTTTGGCCTAAGTTACAGAGCATGTATGGTAAATGAAAACTCTTAAACTAATACTAAACTTTTATAGTATTTTGCAAGATACCACACTAGTTTTGTTTTCTTTTGGCTTGGTCAGTTATTTGTCCCTCTAAATCCAGGGCGGCGATTGAAAAGAAGTGTTTACACTCTGAGACTGAAGCTTGATAAAGATATCAGACCAGCAGTGTGTTGATATCACAGCAGGGGATCCCACTACATTATTTAGAACCTTATTGCTATACTCACAGGTGCCTCGTAAAATTAAAAGGTGGTCAGATTTTTCCCAGTAGGTGGTCCGACTCCAAAATAGATCCCATTTGAGCATCATTAGGTCAAAAGAATGAGAAGAACCAATCAATCACACATTAGGCTAGAAACCCTAATTCACCTGACGCTCTTTGGACTATGGAAGAAACCATAGACGCCAGAGGAAACCCACACCACCGCGAGGAGAACATGCAAACTCCACATACATACACAAGACCAGGACCCAGATTCAAACTCACAACCCTGGAGGTGTGAAGCACAGCGCTATGGGGCCCTCAGTCATTTAACATGTGAAAATACGTACCCTCTCATGGTACACAAATTGTGTACTGCTGTTTTCAGGGATGGTTCATAGTAAGGGCTATGTGGAGCTGAGGTCCCGGGGCCTAAGCAAGCAAGGAGCCCATTGGTTGGCTGGGAAAGCCAGGACAGAAAAATAAAAAATGAACTCAAAGCACAGGAAATAGAGACAAACCCTTTAAAATCCCATATAATCCATATTCTAATCTTATCTCTCAGAACTGCCTAAGCAAAAGCAAAACAGCAGCTTCTCAGTAATGATAAACCCTCCAGATCCCTCAGTAAGTAATTTTAGCTTGGTAGCAAACCCAGATGGCTGTCTTAAATTTACATTTATTTTCCGTTTAGTTTTACAAAGTGTATTTACTTTTATTATAGTTTTACCCTCAGTGGAGGATCATTAGTGAGAAGTTGTGTTTCCGGTCTCGCATGTTTCTGAAGTATTTAGTCAGTTCTGTGAGTTTTATAAAGTGAAAGTTAAGAGCACATTGGTGCCGAATGTGTTAATGCTATGTTTAATGTGTTTAATGTGTTTAGTCTTGCTGTTTGACAGACAAATTGTGACCTAGATGCATGTCATAAGCCATTAGTATTGTACCCGCATGCATTTGTGCATCTGTGCCAAAAGCATGAACAGCCAACAGCTCCTTAATTTCTGTACACAATGCACTTCCATTAGAGAGTTTTTCTCTAAAAAAAAAGGAAGCAAATGACCACAGAACAAAATGTTCCACTTTTCCAGTATTGCTTTAGTGTAGTAGCGTGTATAAATGCATACACTCCTGTGACCTTTGTCACTCCTTCTTCTGCTCCAGATTGTGTGCCCGATCAAGTTCATGTGTGAAAGAGGATACATTGTAGGGAAGAAAAAAATCATCTCATCCAGGTGCTTGCAGTCCAGGGTCTCTAGCTTGCATATTTTAGTGTGCAAATGCATGTATGTGTGAATGTTATAGTAATACTAATTTATGTATCATAACAATAACATTTAATATAACCAGTACAGACTTTGAGGGTTCTACAGAATCAGTACCAGACTCAGAAAAATTTATTGATTCCAGAAGGAAATTGCTTACAGCCAATTCTTAAAGCAAGCTCTGCCTAGTTGCTACGAGTTCAGTCTCATGTGATGGAAGACCACTAGCTTTCAGGATGACACATGCATTTTAAAATCTTTTGTTTTTGCCCACACTGGAACAGCCATTATTTTAATTTCGCCAACATACACGAAGCTTTGAAAATCGATGCCCTTTTCTCTTTGTCTCCTGGTGGGGAACAAAGAGAGCAACACCTCCCTCTTCTCTCTCACACTCACTCTCTCAGAGACACTCACATGCACATTTACTAGCCATTTAGCATGCACACACTGTAAACACTGCTGGCTATTTCATGAGTGCTTTAGGAAAGACTGTGCATAAATAAATGCAACATCATTTTCTTTTACTATTACTCAAATATCGTCAGCTGCTTATGTGTGTATTAAAGAAGTCAGATTTACTGGAAAACCTTCAGAACTCAAATGAATACTTTAAGATTAGATTAAAATATGGTGTGTGCGTGTGTGTGTGTGTGTGTGTGTGTGTGTGTGTGTGTGTGTGTGTGTGGCAGTGATAGGGTGGGCTGTCAATAATTAATAGCTATTAAGAGCTTTCAATAGATTACAGCACCACATCTGAGAGCCCCTTCTCAACTACAGCAATATAATAATAAAATGATCTGTCCACCAACAACTGATCGCTTTTACATAATTGAATTTTGATTTTCAAGCTAACACAACAAGCACTCTATATTTCACAGATGAATGATGCCAGCACAATACAAATCAAAGTACATGTTACCTGATTGTCTGTTATAAGTAGTCATATGTTTCAATTGCTGTACTACATAGTTAAATGTGCACAGCTGCTTGGTTGGTGCTAACTAATAAAACTAACTAGTAAATACTAGCACATTATGAAGCAGATCAAATGGCATTAAATATTGTTATGTAATGACATGGTCACAATTCGGTTCTGATATTAAAATTGAACAGCATGTGTATGTGAAATATTTCTAGTACTAGTACTGACTGCAGACTGAAACAAATCTCAAAGATGTTTCACTGCATGTTACTCAACGCTGCACATTTGACCTCGAATCACACTTTGCATTCATTTACAGCTTGGGCTAGAGGTACATCAGCTCTGCCAGACTTTTCCTCAAGACCTGGAGGTGCTGTTGTTTAGAGTAGTTTTTTTAAAACCTGAAGGCCTTTTTTGATGCCTCTTTGACAGACTTAGCCCTACCAGTCCATTTACACCATCCGCCCATGATGTGTGTCAGCAGCAACAGTTGACTACTGTGTTGTGTGAACAATACTACTCTGCTACAAGCTGTTTAAGCCCACACTAAAACAAAATATATGCTTGCAAGCCAGACCAGTTATGTTTCAATCATTTATCAGCAGCTTAATAACATACATACTCCAGGAACACGAAAGCCACTCAAATGGAGAAACCTATGATATTGTGGATTTTTAAAAAAAACAGGGGCTCTGGAGAGGGTCATAACATCTCTATAGTAATTCGCAGAAAACACCCGAGTTCATTAGTCCCTGTACATGACGACTCTATCTTTAGGTACCATTGCAGAATCCATTTATTCCACTTATGCAATAGTACACTTAGCTGGTGTGAACTCTAAGTCTAGCACAGATGCTGAAAAATAAAACTTCTTGGAGTGAGCTAACCCTGAAGCATCAACATCCTGAATGACCACAACAGTTTGTTGTTCTAGTGTTAACACATTAGTCAAAGCATTAATTATTTATAATAAGACACTGAGCTAAGTTGTATTAAAATAAAGAAAAGCCACTTTTAATTCAGTGGCCCTAACCACTGAATCAGCAAGTCAGATGATGTGATTAGCAAGCTAAGACACGACATTTGGTACAGCTTAGTGCCTCCAAACCCCATTTTTAATTAAGCATGACACTTTCGCATAGCGCTCCATTAGGGGCCAAGATAAACGAGATTACTTTTGATTTAGATTTTATGCTGTATAGCTCAGCAATTAAAATGAAAATCTTCTGGGTACTTAATGTGATCAGGGGGAAAAAAATGCTTGAGTTGACATTTTTGTCTACATCGAGAAATCGGTGCCTTGGGCACGATTTTTTTTCTTCGTCATACACATGATAATTGTGTCAAATGGTGGAACTGCTGAAGCAGCAGCGTGTATTTTCATATCAAGTCTGGTGTGGTAGCCCTACTGGCTCGTGTCAGAAAAAATGAAATCACACTGTCGTTGGATTTAATTAGTTTTTCTTGTTCCTGTTACTAAAGAAAAGAAAGTGAAAATGAGTAAGTTGTGTTGAGTTACTGAAAAGTAGTGGGTTGGTACATATATAATACTTCTGGGAAAGAAGGTCATAAAACATCTCTCCCTGGTCCTCCTGGCACCATCTATTTGAGGGTTACAGGGTTTGACTCAACCATCCATCTGACATGCCTTGCTTTATGTGTCCATCATCTTCATACTCATTGGTTAAGTGCTTACCCTCAGTGTTGACTATAAGAGTGAGGCCCAGTCCATATTCATGGATATTTTTTTTAAATCGTACCTTTTTCTATGTATTTTGATCTTTCATCCTTACGCAAACAGCCTGTTTTCTTGTGTTCACATGAGGTGATTTTCTGCAGTGATGGGTGTGACAAAACAAGTGTTGATTTTGACCTTTGCTAACGGGTCTTGTTCCCATAAATAAACAGTCGTTCCCCATATACTGAGAAACGGAGGTGGCAGAATGTTCTACAAAGGTTACTGCTACATCCAACACTCCCACTACTTGGACAGCCTCCAATTGGCTAAATAAGTCTTCCTTTCCTTTATTTCTGAACCATGTGCCCAGATTTTAATTGATCTGTGGACTTCGCTAAATATATTGGTAGAGCTGACTAGCAGAATCAGAATCAGAAAACTTTACTGATCCCGGAGGAAACTGAGATCCATCATGTAGATCCACTCAGATCTGTCAATATCAGGGAAAGTGGACAGGAAAGAGAGTTCTGTTCAACTATTTGGATGCAATGAAAGATCCTGACACCAACATTGCCCTTTTTGGATGAAAGCCTACAGTACCAGTAATGACTTTTTATATGCTTCTGATTGGCCAGCATGGCTTTATGGTTTGTTATTTGGCAACCTGTTAGTTGGCATGCGTTTTTGAGCTCCAACACCAGCTAAGTACAGTAACAGCTAAATAACATAGATTTAACTTAAGTTAACTTATCTTATACTTTCAGTTGTTGGACCACATTAAGAAAATTGCTGAAATTATATCTTAAAAAGATCAGTCCAGTTTATTTTTCCAAGTAACTTTCCTGTGATTTACTGAATTCCTTGAGTTAAAATCACTCAATATCTCAGAATCTACTTAAAACAGTTGTGTAAAACGACTTGACTTAACATTTTAAGTGCATTCAACACTTTAAGATTGAGTGACACCATTTTAGAGTGTTGTCATGGACACGGGGTATGGCACGCCTGCCCGCCATGGTGCAACATATTTGAATAAGGATGCAGAAGGTCAGCAAGTAAGGTGAGACTATTGAGTCAAGACAAGTAGAACATTGTCATCCCAGCCACATACATACTGTCACGGCTCGGCCAGTGGCCGTTAGGGGTCACTGTTTTTGGTTCTGTTTTGATATGGTTTTTGGGACTTTTATTTTGACGTTCTGTACTGTTTTGCTCCTTGTTTCCCATTTTCACCTGTTTTGTGTTTGTGTCTTGATTGTGTTATGTATTTAAGTTCTGTCTGGGTGTCCCACAGACGTCTGTCCATCGCCTCATTTTCGCCTCACATGCCTTGTGTTCATGTTTATGTTTATAGCGGCCCTTGAGCCCGGTCTTATTTCTGTTTCCTGTTTTTCACATCCCTGTGAATAAAGAACCTGAACTCATGGATGTCTGCCTGTCTTGTCCCTGCTGCCCCCGAGGTAGGTTCCCCCTGTCGTCCGTGACACATACAGCACACAATAACACAAAATATAGAAATTCTCTTCTTTTTCCTGTGACCAAATATTCACAAACACACTCCAAAACAAAACAAAATAAAGCACAATTATATTTGGGGTGTCCCTGAGATTAAGGCAACAACACATACTGTTGCTGCCATTACTCAGGTTACCAATTATAATTAGCATCTAAATGAACCTATGCTACAAATTCCTTGCAGGTGCATTTTAGCCATACACAGATTTTCTTAATGTAGTGAAAACTCCTCGTCCTTAAAGGATAATCCAGTCGCTCAGACAAGTCTGATCATCATCTGAGCATTATTTATATTAAGTATTGCTGAGATGTGTAATGGCATATTTCTAGCGAACGCATTATAGATAAAAGAAAGCCAGTGTGTCATGGTCTGCAGTATCACTGATCACTGAAGCCTTATACAAAGAATGGATTTTCTCATGGAGGGGCTTTTTCAGCTACACAGCAGTGGAGCTTATTTTCTCAGATTAAGCACTGTCAAAGGCAAATCTTTTGGACTGAATACTCCTTAAGTGCGAAAGCAGGTGGATTTTTCTTTAAAAGCTGAGCACTTACTTGGGCCTCACTAGACGTAACCCAGCTGAGATGGTATGGGATGAGTTGACCTGCAGAGTGAAGGCAAAGCATCCAATAAGTGCTCAGCAACTCTGGGAACTCCTTCAAGACTGTCAGAAAATCATTCCAGGTCAGTACCTCATGAATTTAGATTTAAAAGCGGACAGATGGAACTGTTGATAGGAGGATCGTTCTCTGCATTTCATGCAGTAAGGAATTTTACTATCATCTGAGTACATCAGGTCTAAAATATTACCTCAACGCAAAGCATTTAGGAGCCAGCCCGGAAGTCCGAGCCAGCACAGCCCAATACTGGCGCCAGCGCCCCCACACTTATCCACATACTCCAACCATGCCCCCCCACCCACACACATTATAATGCTTCTGACACCAATGCTTTACCTTATAGATGGACTTAGTTCTATCATTGTTCTTGCTGAAGCATTTTTTATTTTTTCCCTGAGCACATTAGGTCATGTTTTTGTTTGTTGTGCTCAGTCCTGCACATGAACAGTACAGATAAAAGAGACACTGAAAGTTTGTAATACTGATTATTGTCACAGGGGTCGGGTCTAACCGGCTCCCGTGATTTACCTCGGAGCAAGGACCAGTCTGGAAAACAGGCATCCATGCTAAGAGTCTTTATTAAACAAAACCAAAACTGAAACGAAACCTGGCTCTAAGGCCGCCACAAACATGGACATGAAACGTGAACCTACATACAGGAACACAAGGCGAAAAATGAGGCGATGGACAGACAACTGGATGCTACACAAACAGAACCTAAATACAGACAGAAATCAATGACAAACGCAAAACAGGTGGGACCATGAAACAAGCAGAGAAAACAGAACAGGATGTCAAAATAAAAGACCAAAAGCCAACAGAAAAGCAGTGGCCCCTAACGGCCACTGTCCGAGCCGTGACAATTATTCATTCACTAAATTATTAAATACAGAAAAAAATCTGTGATACATTTTCATATATATATATTCTGTAATGACAGGTAATAACAGTGTAATTATGTAATAACAGTGGTGCTGTGGGTTTTTTAATCACTGAATTAATGCAAGGCATTGGGCTTGTGTAAGATGAGGTGCTCCTTGGTGATCAGTGAAAGCAGTCGGGAGAGGTGCTAAAAAGAGAGGTGTCATGCCAGACAGTTTTTTTTTTTAACTTGTCGTGTCTGGCACCTTAGCAAGCAGAATGTGAAGCTGGGTGCCATGATGTGCCAGACACCTTTGATTTGGGAAGCGAGCTTTAAAAGTATAAGCCCCTCTTGTTATCAGAATCATTTGATGTATAATTACGCCAGATCAGACAGTAGAAAAAAATAGAAAAATACATACTAGTGAACATAAAGAGAAAAGGAAATGAGCCAATAGAGAGAGAGAAAAAGGGTGAAGATAAAGAAGAGATCCAAGTGAATACTGCTGCCACTGTGTAATCACTCCGAATGCTGCATCTGAAAAACAAGAACCAGCCACGCAAACACAGAACAAAATACAGAGCAACGGCAACACTAACAGTGCTGAAACAACATACCCACCTACCACACAACATTACGATCAATGCTGTAGCAGCACACAGAAACCTGTGATTCTGGGTAGTTATGTATATGCCTATACCTAGGTGCTTGTGTGTGTCATGCACACCAGACCATGTGATGTCAGTCGGCACTGGAAGTGACTCACGTAAGGTATATAAACAGGAAGTAGGTAGATGTCTGGCACACAAACATTGAAGTCATACTTCATGTTGCCCCTGCCCCATCTCAACTTCATCTCCGGTACCGTGAGTACTCTAGCTCTTAGGAGCGTTTCCTCTACCTTTCTGTGTGTGTCTGTGTGTGTGTGTGTGTGTGAAAACGCGGATTCGTTTGGTGCGAGTCCTTACTCCTTTTTGGAGCGTTCTTAGATTAAATTGCGTGGCTTACCGGCTCACTCGTTTCATCCATGTTTGGGCTCTTCCTCCACGCTACAGACATTTTTAACACCTCACTGAAAAGCTCAACTGTCCCTGTCTGCTTCAAACATACCACCATTGTTCCTGCCAGCTGCCTTAACAACTTTCGGCCTGTTGCACTAACCTCCATCACAATGAAGTGCTTTGAAAGGCTGGTAATGGGACACATCATGAGGTCAGTGCCGACCAATGTGGACTCCCTTCAATTTACATACCGGCACAATAGATCCACTGAAGATGCCATCTCTCACACCATTCACACCACCCTGGCTCACCTGGACAATAAG
>JBBPDC010188185.1:0-15192 GCA_037974485.1 Hemigrammopetersius urotaenia
TGAGAGATCAAGAGATACAGGGAGAGAAGGAGGTTTGAGAAGAGATGAAAAGGTGGCAAAGAGCTTGCGAGGGTTAGCATATACATAATATGACATATGCGAGCCCCTTTCTAACTAAAGCAATGACATGAGATGACTTGCACATAAGTGAGTAAATGTTGATTTCTACCATAACCTGCTGACTGCGTTAAGCTTACGCACAGTATCACAGAATATTTCACAGCAGCACTTTTTAATTACAAGTACAGGACATTATCAGATTTAAGTTCTGTTTATTTTTACTTAAGTCTGTATGAAACAGCAATATCCCACTTGAACGCCTGTTAGAAGCATTTGGAAACATTTAAATCCATGAGGATGCCAAAGATTAACCTTATTTTTTTGCCCTTTTCTCTGCGAGAGAGGTAGGGATCTAACCTGCATATCAACTGCCCCTGTTTTTATCAGACTGACAGAGATAATAGGAGGGTCTATAGTTAAAAGCAGGATGACTTTTAAACCTTGAACTTTATGGTGATACTATTAAAGTCCAGTGAGCTGTTGGGTCCACGTAAGATCACAGGCTGAAAAATATATGACTTTAATTACAGAATTGCCCGTCGGGTTGTGGTTCAACATATTAAGAGGCAATTGCTTTTTTCTCTTTGTCTTTATTAATGCTGTAATATTGATGTGGGATGCACTTTGTAGTTTTCCTAATTGTATTATAATGAATGATGGCTGTGGTGAATGGGGAGTTGATTCATAATTAATTAGCTGCTATTAAATGAAGACATCTCACATTTTTACCTTCAATCATGGTTGTTAAATGAGGATTTAAACAGGCAGCATATGCCTGGGTCTTCCCAAACCCATTTTAGTCGCAGGGAACAGATTGGAAACATGTTAAAAAAAACAAAAAAACAAGCAATGTTCAAAATAGCAGTGTTTAAATCATAACAATAGAGATGGAAATTGTAACTATAAAGAACACGTTTAAATCCGAGGCATTTTTCTGGCTTGAATATCGAGAAACCATGAAGATTTTGGTTGTGTTAAAGGATGGAACTACATCAGCCTTGTGATTGAAGAGTGGACTACATAAGCACTACCTTTTTGGCCCTGGTTGAAAATATTTTGGTTGAAAAAAGCAGCCACTTAGTGGAGATCAGAAGATCATTCACAGGTCATTCTGTGTAAATATGTGTGTCTCCACAAAAGCGTGATTAACCTACTTCCAAAGAAAACCTGGATTTAGGCTCCTTGGTTCTTTAATGCGTTAGATGTTTGCAATGTAATAGATCAGTCATGCCAAAATCTCAACTCCTTTATGTGGTTTGCCTTTGAAAATAGTTTAAGAGAGTATTTCATGATTGATGGACTGGAGTGGTGCAAAATGATTTGAAACTACATCTAACTTAAGAATTTTAATGGTGCCCTTAGAAATAAGATAAACATTCTATCACTGGGCTGGACTCCATTCACCCCTTCGTTTTCACCCCTAATTTTCTTATCTAAAACGTTATAATATGCATGCTTCCCATTTTTTTCCTCCCAGATTTAGTTATGTTCCATTTCCTCAATTATATAGTACTTACAGTGTTGGTAAGGTGAAGACTGGCATGTGCTACTTGTGGAACACCACTATCTTTTTAAACTGCCACTGACGTATGTCATAGAGCAGTACGCCTGGGACATTTGGCTGTGGGGGTCAAAAGTCTATCTACAGTGTATCTACACATGTCCCATTTTCTGCTGTGCTGTCCAACCCTACTGTGGAATATTGCTGTTTAAGCAACAGACGTGTGCTGTTACGGATAATGAGCAGTTATTAATTGAGCAAATATGCATTCTGACTGTGTCAGCAGTAGTGTGTTTGTGTAGTGGGAGGTGTAGTATAGAGCCCAGTTTTAATATTGAAAAGGCGTTATTATCTATACTTGGAACTGTAAGCCTTGTATTCACCAGCCTCCTCTGTCATATTGATCCTCCTCTCATCTTACTGAAATACGATATTGGGGAGTTCTTGTTTGGTGTAGTGGATAACGTCACTGCCTTCCAAGCATGAGAGTGGGGTTTGATTCCTACCGTGGGCACCGCACTACACCAGCAAGAGTCCTTGGGCAAGTCACTTAGTCACTTCAGATAAAAGTATCTGCCATATGATGTTAAGGTAAAGAACAAAAGTACACACTTTGCCATTTGGGAATGGCAACACAAGATAAAACCGAATCTCAAGGACAGCACAGCTAAACATGTCAGTCAGGTTAGTGTCTTTTTGGCTTGACTTCTGAAGCAGGAGAAGTAAAGTATATGAAACATAAAAGAGGTTGTAAAGTCCTCTTTCACAAAATCCACAATGGGCTCCAGCTCTTTTCCTGTAGGGCATTAGTCCAATACAGTTCCTCAGTACGCTGTGTATTATGGTTTTTCACCACGATATGGTTCATTTTTAGATACTGAAGTAATAAATAAAATCTTTTGGCTTGTATTTTTGCAAAATTGAAAAATGATCCTGAGCAGTGAAACATAACACACAAAAAGTCATTTGTCCTTAGACAATACTTTTGGGGGCTGCTTAGGGAATCACTCTTTTATGTTGTTTTGTGATTGTCAGTTTTAGGAATATCTTGGAGTTTGTTTTTTTAATCTGTGGAGCTTATTGTAGTTTGTCAGTATGTCTGGTGTCACATTTTTATACTGTGAAATCTAACCTATTTTCTCAGCACTAAAGGATTTTTGTGTCTGTGTAATAACTCCCTTATTTGTTAGTTTTCTCCTGATTCACAGTAGGGCTGTGGAATATATTGTTTGGTTGGGTACCAAAAATGTCATATAGTTAATCACCAAGATGCTCCTTGAAGAGGTCGGTCTTCAGGCGACACTTGAAGACAGTGAGGGACTCCGCTGATCTGATCGGAAGAGCGAGTTCGTTCCAACACTGGGGTACTGAGACCGAGAAGAGTCTTGATGCATGTCTCCCTCTCTTGAACTGCGACTGCTCAAGACGAGACATGCTTGAAGCCCTGAGAGGACGAGAAGTGACACATTGTTTGAACAATAATTGGCCTTGAAAGCAAGTGTCAAGGACTTGAACTTAACACGAGCAGCCACAGGGAGCCATTGAAGGTTCCTTAGTAAAGGTCAGGCTACGGTAGACGACACAGAAGGAAAACACAGACATGGCATAAGCCTATTATGATTATTGATGCATGGAAATTGTAAATCCTGTAATATAATTTAATGTAAGGGAAAATCAAACAGGTTTCAT
Organism: Hemigrammopetersius urotaenia; assembly: GCA_037974485.1. Classification (NCBI taxonomy): domain Eukaryota; kingdom Metazoa; phylum Chordata; class Actinopteri; order Characiformes; family Alestidae; genus Hemigrammopetersius; species Hemigrammopetersius urotaenia. The sequence goes on from JBBPDC010188185.1 coordinate 3,251, forward strand.
GTGCTATTTAGCATTGTTAGTTTTGGAATGTACAACTCATTCTCTAGATAAAGTTAGGTTTTAAAAATAGTTTGTTTTGAATTCATCGTGATTAGGGCTGGGCGATTTGGCCTAAAATCAAAATCTCAATTAACTGAACATTTTAACTCGATTACGATTAATGAACGATTGTTTTATTGTTTTTTTTTTTGCCCTCATAGTTCACTGACAAGTTGCTCAGTTGTTTCAGTGTTTAAGCTCTCCATGCTTGACATGTTGGCGGAATAACGTAACATAACAGAGTGGGGTCACGTGACTCGGTAGTGTTTTTAAAGGGAAAGTAATCGAAATAATCGACCTGGAAAAATGTGATCGATTATAGGTTCTGAATGTCTATTTCGATTAATTGCCCAGCCCTAATCATGATTGTGATTGTGATGTCACAACAGTGAATACGACCACTCACTATGCTTAGTTGATACAGAATATTATTACTTGGAGGCATTGGGGAGGAAGATGCAGTTGATTGATTAAATGATTAAATGTGCTGACTGTTTGTACATAAATTGATCACTTTTGCCAGCCATAATTTTTCTGAGGATTTCTGTGTGACTGGAACTTCCTTCCAGTTTCCATACATTTTAGCCTTAACTGATTTTTGAAAGAGGTCAAACAATTCCTCCAAAGTCTGTTTACGTATTTTGGCTCTAGTGGTAATAAACTGTTTTGTTTTTTTTCTAAGGGATAAAGAGAGGCTTGAAAGTTATTTTCAAATGAATTGCTGGTGTTGTTTGGGGCTTTAAACCTCTTGCATTTTATAAGGGAGAAGCCTGAAGTACAAGAGTTGTGCTTTATTAAGCTATTTTAAATTCTTTTATGTGCTTTCCTGGATCTAAGTGGCATTTTTTTGGTTGAGTATCTAGTGCAAAACGTCATCCTATGTGGACCTAGAAGGACATATGGAAACACTGGTGTATGTTAGCCTTGATGCTAGCATGCCGTGGGTGAGGCAGCACGCTTATGTCGACGGAATGGCATGCGGGTCGCCATGGCAACTGAGTTCTTGCCACCAGCGGGTCTGAAGGAGTGTGCCTCCGTGCTTCTGTGACACATTACCCTCCGTCCACTTCCCACGTCTATACAGAGACAGAGCTCTGAGTGGAGAGGGCAGCCGGGAGCGAGCTGGTCTCTCATAGGTTCAAGATGTGCAAGAAGTCTGACTCAGGCGTGGTGTCTGATAGGTTGTTTCAGGCCATGTGCACAAATTGTGTTTTTCTTTCCCAAGAGCACAGACGCTGCAAGAAAATATATAATTCCTGTATGGAACAAAGCAAGAGAAATGGTATATTGTTATTATATTTTAACTTAATAGGCTGCATTTTATGTTTTGTTGCACACTACTGTATGTTTAATTTTACAATGTATTGTATGGTGTCCTTGAGTACCTAGAAGGCACCTGTACATAAAATGTATTATTATTATTATTATTGTTTTTATTTTTGAATATGTGTGTGAAAGCACTATAGATATGCTGAATCAGTGTGTGTATTCTCAGTCCTCTCTGTAATGTTTTGTGCCTAATGCAGCTGTTCTTGGCCTAATTTTGTGCTCCTTACTAATGCATCCTTTCATAGCAAATAGTGTTTAACCAAGATTTATAGAATGGTGACAAACACTGTATTTAATCTAATGAGAAACTCAAGCACATTTTGATGAGGGATGCTGTTTTAGGATTGTTTTTTATTGAATATTTGGCATGTAATTGCTTTCTAATTTGAAGCTCCACCCAGGATGTAGACCCCACAGATATGATGTGATCCATTACTCTGGGTTAGGTCATGCATACAATCAAGTTTTATCTGCAATTATTGCTTCTTTTTACATCCAGAGAGCTTCCTTGATTGTTCCTGGCTGTTATTTATTAATATCAAGAAAAGATTGTACCCATTGCCTGATTTGTGAGGTGGCAGTCAGTTCCAAACAAGACATTTTTACCTTCTGTCACGCGTAGTGTAACTTTGTTCCATTAAGTTTGGTTTCCAGTTTGCAGCTACCATAAATTGTCCTTTTACCTTCTTCGTGTACTTAAACAGTCATAAGTCTATGTACATAAACACTGTAAAAGTTTTCACTCCCCACTCTGTACAGTCCATATATGGAAAAACATTTTCTTAGTGGCTTGTTTTTTCTTGATGTCACAAAACTCTTTACATAGATCTCAGTTCAGCCTGCAACAGGTTAACCCTGTCCGTCCATGCTGAGAGTTTTAGGAATGTTTTAGCCTGCACTTCTAGGCACATTACAGAACAGCCAGTCAAAACAGGTCATTTACATACATCAGTCTTAAGTGAAGTGAACATTCTGTCATATGTAAACACACCACAGCACACAGTGTGAACAGGGTGAAATTCTTCCTATGCATTTAACCCTTTCATCAAGTGAAGCAGCAGGCAGCCAGGAACACAGCGCCCGGGGAGCAGTGTGTGGGGACGGAACCTTGCTCAAAGGAACCTCATGGGTGCTTAGCAATCTTGAGACAGTAATGAAAAAGCACAGTAATGAAAATAGCCTCTTGGATTGTCTGACAGTAAAAGTTAGCAATTTGGAAAAAGGAAATACAGCTCTTTTGATGCAGAAAACTACATAGTCATTAATGTCATCCTAAAAAACAAATCGCAAGAAATGAGTCAAATGGACCCTTTAGAATGCTACAACACTGAGCTGCACTATATTGTTGTAACTAATTGATTTCCGGTTTCACGAGACCAAAGCTTGCCCCAGGGACAACTTTAGTGTGATCACACAAAAAAACTGTGTATGGGGGACACATAGTAAATGCATATCAATGGAAATACATTAGAATTTAAAGTCTAAGCTCCTGATACAAGGAATCACACCGTACTGCAAACTATTTTTTTAAGATATAGATAACGCAGCCCAAACCCGAGCCATACCTGTGCTCCTCGACAGCAGGACCAAAAGAGGGCCATAGCCAAGCTGCCCAAAAAATGGTCATAATAACCTACATTAACTGTGGGGAGAGAATTGTGCTGCCAGCATGTCCAAAACACCGGTTACTGGGCTAAAATACGTTGGAAAAAAATCAAAGTATGCTGCAACTTCCATGCCTTCACAGTACAGTTCAGGTTTTCTGTATTTTAGAAAAAGGCTGTACTGGATAGGTTATCCTCAGGAGAGTCAGTCATGTTCTGTTAGGTTTTCCAAGCCTAGAATCAGCTGCTATGAAAGAATGCATCTGAGAGTAGGTCAATTACAGTTGTGTAAACATAGTTTCTCTTTAATGCTTTTTTCCCTCCTGAAACATATTACTTGTTTTGAATCTTCTCAGACGGTCAGTTTGGGGCACAGTCTACACACTCAACACCCACTGGGATCTCCTCACAACAGGCTTTGCAGGACCTGGTTGCCATAGCCAGGGATGAGGATTGCCTATAGAGCACTTCTGAAGAGACATAAACTGTAAAAGACTCTTGCTCAGGAAGCCGCTCTCCCTTTCTTAGCTGCGTGCAATAGGATTAGTCTTTGAGTGTTGTGTAAATGCTGCTTTTTATAGACCCCCGCAGAGTGTTGTGGAAAGAGTTAACCAGGAAGATGAAGTAATCCATCCGTCACACCACGAAGACTGACCCAGTAATATCCCTCCCCACACACACACACACACACACACTGCTATCCCGTTCTGCACTGTTTGCCTGCATAGATCAGTGAACAGCCAGAATCTCACTACTGCAAAAGAATTGCCACCCTGACGCTTCCAGCAGGACTTTAATTCACCTGTCTGCATAGACTCTCAGACAGTCTAATCATGTTTTTTTGTGTTTCACTTCAAAATTAGATCTGAAATGCTTCATGGTGCTGGAATGTAGGAGTGGCCGAGCACCGTAGGGGCTGCTCTCTCATCTGGCTCAGCTTTTAACCCAAACTGAAGATAGTGTTCCGTCAACTTGTGCTTTATTACCTTTAAAAGTAGCCGTTGGCTTATTTTCTTAACTCCTTATGCTACAAGGCTGGTAATATAGGTGGGGTATGTAGGCCCACACTCATTCCATCAGCATGTCTGTTGATGCTGGTACATAAACAGGTCAAATATTTGCTTTGGCATTAGAGAGAAATACAACATTTACCTCTGCAGAATTACAAATGCAGTACAATAAAAATAAGGCTTTTTATTTTAACTTTTAGTGTTAGCTTAGCATCATAGCATTGCTTAAATGTAACATGCAGCATTCTACTACCAGTCAAAAGTATGAGACCACTGAGATGTTGTACATTTGCTTGCTACATTTATTTTCCAGAAAATGTTGTTATTCATTACTACTGACCTGTTAGGTATTTAATAAGCTACTACGTGGCAGTCAGTAAGATTAAGCAGTTAATGAGTAGGGCTGGGCAATTAATCGAAAAGTAATCGAAATCGACATTCAAAACCTATAATCGATCAAATTTTTCCAGGTCGATTATTTTGATTACTTTCCCTTTAAAAACACTACCGAGTCACGTGACCCCACTCTGTTATGTTACGTTATTCCGCCAACATGTCAAGCATGGAGAGCTTAAACACTGAAACAACTGAGCAACTTGTCAGTGAACTATGAGGGCAAAAAAAAAACAATAAAATAATCGTTCATTAATCGTAATCGAGTTAAAATGTTCAATTAATCGAGTTTTTGATTTTAGGCCAAATCACTCTGCAACACCATAGCCACTTAATAAGATGTCAGACATGCACTGTTATACGTTATTTCTATGTAGCAAAGGAAGCTTGATTTATTTGACATGTTTTCATTCAACAACTTTCTTACTTACCAATAATTAAATTAGCAGTTTTTGTAATTAATGGCTAAGTGGTAATAAACCCTAATTTTGCTGTTGTAAGGTTGTTTACGTTGCCATGGCTACGCTGTTAATCATGTGTTCCTAAACACCCAAACAGTCCTGTGCAGACAGTATGGGAGTTTTTAACCCACCTTTTTTATTTTAACCTGTTCAGTATCACATTTCTACACTAGAGGCATAGCCTATTTTACTCTATTCACACACTTTGTTTTGATCTTGATCTGCATTTTTTTCTTCATAGTTTACTAAACTGAAGTCAACCATTGTCAAACAACATCTCTCGTGTATGAGTACAAGACAACGTGCAAGTGGTGTGTTTATCAAGCCTCCTACTGTGTATGTTATAAATATTATGCCCGATGAAAGTTTGTCATGGCTGCCATCAGCCACAAATAACCGCCCCTTTCCCACTAGGCAGCTCGAATGCCCTTAAGTGTAAAAAATGGAAAACTCTTCAGCTATGCCTGCGGCATTCCGCAGATGTTTGTGACTGGTGACGCTATGTGTTTCCCGTTTCCCTTTCCTGCCCTCAGGCTGCCTGGGGGACACGCAGTTCTGCTTCCGTTTCCGGCAGGCGGCGGGCAGGAAGTCGTCGCTCGGATGTTTTCTGGACCACTTTGACAGAGATGCGCCCGTCTGCCTCAAGGTCAGGGAGCAGAAGAAGTGAAAATGTTTCTGCGAGAACACACAAGTGCACCCCAACAGACTGTCTTAATAATATATTTTCACAGTATCCATCTGGGGTACTCAGGTGGTCCTGGAGGGTCCCGCAAGTTCCACTACACAAACACAACCACCAAACCTGGCAATTAACAGATTTCTAGAAAGGGGTGCATTTAATCGGGGAAATTGCTAGACAGTGTTAGACTCTGGCACCTCAGGACCAGAACTGAATAGCCCTGGTATACAGTATATACAGTTCTGTGCAAAAGTCTTCTATAGAAATAATTTAAAGCCATTTTTCTTGGGGTGTGATTAAGTGTCTTTCTGCTAGGAAAGTTAACATTCGAATACATGCAAATAAACAAGAAAGCAGTAAAAGTATCAAGATTTGTTTCTAAAAAAAAAAAAAAGTTGATTTTATGTTAGCTGGTGAGGAGAACACAGGTTCGGTTCCAGATTCCTTCTTGGTTCCTCCAGCCGTTGTTTGGATTTGTGAAACTCCATCAGCAGCTCCTAATTTAATTTAATGAAGGTCTGATTGAGTCAAACGAGGTTTTTGATGGAAACTACCAGTAATACTGGCTTTTACCAAGGAACACACTAATATGCTGTTCATCAAATACATATTTACTGTATAATGTATTTATTCTTTGTTTTATTTAGTGTATTTAGTAATAATGGGGAATATCATTCCATATTTTTTTTTATTCTTTTTGCAAGACTTTTACATAGTACTGCAGTTAAAATAAAAATTGTATGCTCTCAAATTTTTCCATGCCCCTGACTGTAATGCATGCAGTAAAACCTTTAGGAAATCTGTTGTGGATGATGTTTAATTGAAATGTTGTTTTGTTCCTCTTTCCTTTGGCGTTTAGAAAGACCAGGGTCATTTCTACGGTTATGTTTACTTCAGGCAGGTTCGAGATAAATCGCTGAAGAGGGGCTACTTTCAAAAGGTGAGCCAGTGGACCTGCTTCTTCGACACTTTCTATTTATAAATCTGCAGAAGAATCAACATGTTTGAATGAAACAAATGTAGTCTTTCAAACCTACTAACAGGAAGAGTTCAGTCAGTATTAACACTACTGTTAAAGGGCCATCAATTCTTCTGTCAGTCTTGACTCATCAAGTTCAGTTCCCTGACAGTAATGCAGTTCATAGCCTTGAGAAACCAGAAGCCAAGATCCGTGGCTAAAGTGCAGCAGAGAGCAAGTCCCAACAGTGCATGAAAGTGCCACGTCGCTGCTTTTCATCCGTGTCAACTCTCTACACATTAAAATGACTTGGAGTAGCAGTGCGATTCGAGCCCATCACTAGTCAAGGCTATTTATACCCTGAAAATAGAAGCACCGAGGGCGGAAAGAGCATGGAGGGGTTCTCAAAGAGTTTGCGTTCCGACTTCTGGAAGATGCCTGTTGTATGAGTCACCCGAATGATACAATAGTGATTAGTTTTCCTACTACAAGGTCTCTGCACTAGTGTAAGTGGTTGTTATGTAACCTCCGGGCTGAGATCAGTAGTTCAGATTAGGATAAACCACATGCAGTGGAATTCACACGTCAACCTGGAACATGGCTGGGCTTGACACGAGCAGATCCAGCCTCTACTGTTTTTCCCACATTCATATTAGACAGTAAACATTCCTACATCTCACTACTATTCTGCTACACATATTGAATTTTTGACTACTGGTTGATATTTAGTATAAGCTCGTATCTTAATCCGTAAATTCGTTAAACTTGGCATGCTTTGGGGGTTACCACTCATTTTCGATGTCACTGAGCATTAGAAAAAAGGGGGCTTGAGTAGAATAATAAGCACATAAATAAAAGATAAAACTTGAGAAAAGATCAACTAACTCCATAAAAAGACCAAAAAAAAAATTTTAAACCAAATAAAATTACCGTATGGCATTGTGATTGTGAGGCTGACCTATATATTCAAAGGAAGAGCAAAAGAATGTGGAAACTCTACAGTTTTGAATGATTATTTCTAGATTGTTTCTTGACCTGTTTTTTTAATCTCAAGTAACATCAGCTTTTTTCTTTTTAACTGTAAATAATGCCTGTTTATTTAATCTAATACAGTTATTGTCATTGTCTGATATTACTTCCGCTGATACCCCGTGTGTGGCAGCCTGTTATGGCAGCTAACAAATTTTCAATTTGGGGCACTAATAAAGGTTTATCTTATCTTATGTCATGTATATTTGTAATTTATAAAAGTAATAATGAACTGTTTAAAAAAATACCTAACCAAATGACTGAATCAAGATGGTGAAAAAATCAAGTAAGCAACTCAACTGAACAGATAAAATGATCAAACAAAATGTAAACAGTAATATGAAACAAATGACAAACATACCAAAATTAAATGAAATGGTTGCAAGCTGAGTGGCGTCTAAATAAATGTTAAAAAGGTCTGGAGACACCAGCACGCAGAGTTTGTGTATCCTGTAATAAATTGTTTTTTATGTGTAAAAGTAGTTTTTGTGCAGAAATTGCTTTAAGCAACAGCTTGATAAGTGGAAATTTGGCCCACTGTCTAGTGCCAGGAATCTTATTTTGTCCGTTAATTAAATTTTGTGTGTGTGTGTGTGTGTGTTTTTGTGTGTGTTGGTTACAGTCCCTGGTCCTCATCAGCAAGCTACCTTATGTCACCTTCTTCCACTCACTTCTGAAGCTAATTGCACCAGAATATTTTGAGAAACAGGAGCCCTGTTTAGAAGCTGGTAAGTGTGATAGATTTGAGATGATGCTTTGAAGCCTATCCAGACAACTGAACTTCCATGAACTCTCCATTCATTACATTTTCATTGTTTTCTGGGGAAAAAAATCACTGCACAGCAAGAATCAGGATTTATTAGAAGATTGTGTTAATAGAGATGTTTCTTTGCCAAAGGTCATTTTTGTCTGTTTTTGGGTAACAGCTTGTAATGATATAGACCGATGGCCTACGCCGTGTCCAGGGAAGATATTAACCCTCCCAATCATGGGTGTAGTGATGAAGGTAACTCTTTTCAGTTGTTTTTTTTAAGTTAATATGCACACTCCTCATTATTGAAAGACACTTTTGTAGCTGCTCTTTTATTTATGTATTTATTTATTGATTTTTATTCTTAGCCCCATGCTGTTACACATCAGTTCATTAACTGTGCCATCTGTTTTTCTCAGCTACGTATTCCTACGTGTTATGACAAGCCAGGAACCTCGCAGCTTGTGCAGTCCACACCGGTAAGGAGTTTGCTGCTGCCAAACCCACAGGCTGTGAACTAGACCTTTGCTTGAGTTCAGGTTTGTATATCTAACCATTCGCTGTTATCCGTTGCAGAGCGACAGCCTTGTATCCATTGTACTCCCTACAATCCATGAAGTGGACCTCTTCAGGTAAAACGGGAGATTTTTCCATCATATTTACACTGGGAAATGTAAAGCAACATCCATCCTTCAGATAACATTCATTAAAAATGGCTTCTAGTACCCCCTGCTGGTGAAAGTTAGAATGTACGGTTCTTTCTCTCCTGGATGGCTGCCACATTGTTCTTTCCATGACTGTGATGTTTACACACTGGTTGCTGTGGCTCCAGAATGAGCAATGAGTTACAGAAGTGCCTCTTGGGTGGGATAACGTCATGGTCATTGTAATTTGATTGGCTGATTCATAGGATCTGTCTTCTAATGTTAAAAAAAAGGTCTAATGGGAGCCAAAATACAATGGCGTGGCACTTTTCACAATAGACATCATAATACTTAGGAACTTGGGACAATACATGGGAAATGCTTGCTAAAAAATAACAGTTATGAATGTGGACTCTGGAGTGGTACAACTGTCACAGCACTGGCTCTGTCATTAGGATATTGGAGTTTGATGTTAGGGAATGGCCTGGCCATCTGTGGCCAGAAGTCCAGAAGAGCACAAATGGCCTCTCTGGGTTGGCAGGATACGCCTTATCCCCATCACTCAGCCCAATCTAAGCCAGTGCAGACAGCTGATAAACTAGAATAGGTAGTTAGTGTTCTTTTCCAAGTGTTTTTTTAACCACAAAGCACATGACACCACTTTGTACTATATGTATAAAGTAAAATACATTCAGTTTGCACAAGGAGAGTTTGCCCTTCCGTTATTGTGCAAACATTGTGTCTCTTTATTCTCTACTGCAAATTTCTGCATGCTTTTCCTTTACATTACATTACAGACATTTAGCAGGGGCCAAAGTGACTTACAGTTTGAAGGCTTCAAAACAGTGAGAAATCAGAGGAGAGTTCAAAGTGCAAATCTTTATTTAGGGAGTAGTGGAAATGGAAATTTATTCAGATAGAAGAGCGTGTGTGATTTGGATAGTGCATCAGGAGAGAAGGTACTATTTGAATAGTGTTTTAAGTTCATAGCTTTTGTCTACTTTTTTCTTTATATAATTTACATTTGTTTGTTTGTTGAATAATTCTGTTAGATTACTCTTGGTTCATTTTTTTTATTATTGCATCTCAAGCAATAATAAAAGAGTCTCAAGAATGATTCAGTGTTACATTTCACTGCGTGTTGTAAATGTATGTGTATCTATCAACGTTTGGAATCTTGACTTGTCCAATGACATTACAGCCTTTAGAGGAGACATAAGGTGCTTCAAACTGCCACTGTCCACCTGCCCTCCCCCATCCTCCCAGTGTTTTTAGTAGTGTGTAACTAGGAGAGTCCAAGCTAGCTTTACTCACACTACGTGAGGTTATAGAAACAGTCCTGGTCTCTTTAGTTCTTGAAATTTCCTCCAGACATTGGGACACACACCTAGTCAGCAATGCCACCTTTGAATCGAGTCAAATTTTAGTTTTAATAGACACTGTTGTCATAATCATTATTAAAATATCATTACCACAATATGTTCAGAAAGGCTTGTCATGGCATTATTCATCAACATAATGATATAATCTCATCATATTGTAATAAATGCATTGGAGAATTTTGTTAGCAATAATGTTATAAATAAAGGTTTAGGTACACATTATTTTAAAACACATTATTGTTCATTGCAGTGTATTCATGACTGCATATTCATGACATTACTAAGATGAGGACAGGAGAGCCATTCACAGAGAGACACTACAGAGTGATATTTCATCCCCTGTGGCCTTCCTCCATCTGTTTCCTCCCTGCTGCTTCAAGTCCAGCTGAAGATCCAAACACTTAATGGGGGTTATCAGGACTCTCAGAATCATCAGTATTCTCCACACGGAGCAGACAGGCTCCCCGGGCTGCAGATATACTGAGAAGCTCTCCGGCTGAAATAGCACTGCTCAGTGTGGCGTGAAGCTTGTCTTGTTTTAATGGAAACACCACCAGGAAGCACTAAGAGTGTAAGAGCTCATTTATAGAACTCATTCTATGTTCTTTTCTTTCTGTTCTGTAGGTGTTTCTACCCGGTATTCTTTCACATTCAGATGTTGTGGGAGCTTGTGTTGCTGGGTGAAGCACTGGTTGTCATGGCACCCTCACCAGCAGAGTCTTCAGATACCGTCCTTGCGTTGGTCAGGTGAGTCGAAGGACACATCTTGAGAGGCCCATGTGATCAGTACAGTTCATCATAGTAAACAACGCTGAATCAATATGAAACAAAATGTTTCCATAGTGCCCCATAGTCAAGTTGCCCAGCCATTTTTGGGTTTGCCTCTGTGCTTTTTTACTAGAGCAACAGCACTAATCAAACCCCACCAACAAACAGCCTGCAGACTGCTTGCTGTAATCGTCCTACAGTTCCCTCAAACCAGGTCAGGTTATTAGGTAAGCTCAGTTAGACTTGCTTACACCTTTGTGCTCTCCAAAAAGTTGGGCGACACACTGCACTACACCAATAAGAGCCGTTGGGCCCTTAAAATTCTTTCTCTGCATTCAACCAATTTTCCAAGTGAAGCAGTGGGGCCTGGTGATCAGTGTGTGAGTGGAGACTAGCTTACTCAAGCATGCCTCACTGTTGCTATTGGCAGTCCTGGGATTCAAACTCATAACCTTCCGAACACAGGGCAAACTCCTTATGCACTTATGCACCATTCAGGAAAAAATACTGAAATGCCCCAAACACCAAGACAGTGAGAAACAGGATAGCTGCCAGTCAAGGCTCATTTAAAGCTGGTCACCGAGTCGTGCTCTAGGGTTCACCTTGGACAGGGGAGCCAGATGAGTAGGATTCAGTTTGTTGTGATCCTGCAGAGCTGTGGTTCATGCTCAGGCCAATAGGACAACAACTTCTAAGTTACAGTTGCAAACAACAAAGTTCCCAGAATAATCTGAGAGCAGGTGCTGTCATTTTCATAGCTTTCTGTAACATATCACATTAAACAGAAATAAATACGTACACACGTGGACAAAATTGTCGGTACCCTTCGGTCAATGAAAGAAAAACTCACAATGGTCACAGAAATAACTTTAATCTGACAAAAGTAATAATAAAT
>JBBPDC010188195.1:0-15192 GCA_037974485.1 Hemigrammopetersius urotaenia
TACCTCTCGTCTGACCTGTCCTCCCCAAAGTGAAGTTTGTTTGTATATGTGTGGTCGGAGGGGTCCAATTTCGCTGCGTGTAAAAGTGTATGTGACAAATAAAGGCAGTACTTACTTACTTACTTACTTACTTAAATAAGCTTATTAAGCATCCCATTCCAAAACCACGGGCATTAATATGGAGTAACCCATTTTGTTGCTATAACATCCTCTATTCTTCTCCGAAGGCTTTCTTCAAGCTTTCGGCATGTGTCCGTGAGAAACTGTGCCCATCATGACAAAAAAAGGTTGGGTACCAAGGTAGGAGTGCTGTAGTGTTAACATCCCTGGAATTAAGGTTTGGAATTCACTCTGCTGACTAAAGCTCGTTCCACACTCTGTACAGTAATATGGTTTCACTCCCATGTGAATGCACTGGTGTGTTTGGAGAATATTCTGTCGACGAAAACTCTTTCCACACAGAAGAATATACAGAATACAGAAGAAGTGCTGTAGTGTTAACATCCCTGGAATTAATGTGTGAAATCCAAACCCCGACACAGTATACACAACTCCATCCAAGACCGCTTTGAAAGCTGTCATTTCTCCTAGATGCTTCCATGTCCAAAGTTGGCAAATGTAACAACTTCAACATATAAGAAATCTTACATACTGTTTTTCACTCCTGTGTAAATGCACTGGTGACATTGGCGAGTACTCTGTTGACTAAAACTCTTCCCACACTCTGTACAGTGATATGGATTCTCTCCAGTGTGAATGCGTTGGTGACGTTGGAGATTACTCTGTTGATTAAAACTCTTTCCACAATCTGTGCAATGATATGGATTCTCTCCTGTGTGAATGCGCTGGTGTGCTTGGAAATTAATCAGGAGACTAAAACTCTTTCCACAATCTGTACAGTGATATGGTTTCTCTCCTGTGTGAACGCGTTGGTGACGTTGGAGGTCACTCTGTTGATTAAATCTCTTCCCACACTCTGTACAGTAATATGATTTCTCTCCCGTGTGAATGCGTTGGTGACGTTGGAGATTACTCTGTTGATTAAAACTCTTCCCACACTCTGTACAGTAATATGGTTTCACTCCCGTGTGAATGCGCTGGTGTATTTGGAGATTAATCAGGTGACTAAAACTCTTTCCACACTCTGTACAGTAATATGGTTTTGCTCCTGTGTGAACGCGTTGGTGACGTTGGAGGTGACCCTGTTGATTAAAACTTTTTCCACACTCTGTACAGTGATACGGCTTTTCTCCCCTGTGGATGCGCTGGTGACGTTGGAGATGATTCTGTCGATTAAAACTCTTCCCACAATCTGTACAGTGGTACGGTTTCACACCTGTGTGAATGCGCTGGTGTGCTTGGAAATCACTCTGCTGACTAAAGCTCTTTCCACACTCTGTACAGTGATATGGTTTCACTCCGGTGTGAATGTGCTGGTGTGTTTGGAGAATATCCTGTCGACTAAAACTCTTTCCACACTCTGTACAGTGATACGGTTTCTCTCCTGTGTGAACGCATTGGTGACGTTGGAGGTCACTCGGTTGAATAAACGTTTTCCCACACTCTGTACAGTGAAATGGTTTCACCTGCAAGTGAACGAGCAGGTGACGACGAAGATTACTCTGCTGATTAAAATCCCTTCCACACTCTGTACAGTGATACATTTTTCTCTCGTGTGAATGCACTGTTAGGTTTGGAGATATCTCTGTTGACTACAACTCTTCTCACATTCAGAGCTGACGTAAATTCCAATTTTCTGCATTACTCCTTGTGAAATGACACTTCGGAAATTCGAGAGCTTCTTTTGGATGCCAAGTCCTCATTTGTCCCGCCCTAATGTCAGCAGCGTGGTGTATACCGATGTTTGTGAAAGTAAATTTAAGATGTACAGCAAGGCAGCTTAACAGAGCAGAAGACTTGTTTCAGGATGTGATTTATTTCTGTAGGAGTAAAAGAAAGACATTATAATGAAAACCATCGTAATAAAATGTAAGAAAATATAAGAAAATGATCATGTTCAGTTAATATCCAATTGAATAAAAAAACTATTATTTTAGGTAAAAACCATACATTTGATCTAATTTGACAGCTAATAATTCCTGCTGTATTAGACCTAAAGAAGTACTTGAAGATTTGTGAGCTCTTTAGAATGTCCAATATTTGTGCCTATCTGACAAAACCATAAGGGGTCTGATGAGTACCTAAAAGATGCGTACGCCTCTTCCTACGTTGAACTATTGGGGGAAAAAAGGGCAGAAAGTGCGCATATGTGCGCAAACTCTGACCCATGCCTGCAAACATTTCTTTTTTCCAAAAAAAATATTTGTTTAGTTTTTACCATATGTCCTCTTTAGTGGACAACGGGACTTGATAAATCACATTTTATCATGGATTCATATAATGATGTCATATGGACAATTCAAATATTTTTAAAAAAATAAAAACTTTTAAACATGGAAAAAGCTTGTACAATGTAGCAATTTAACTTTTGATTACTGATGCAGATCATGTAAAATGTGAAATGGCAATTCATGCCTCCAGAAAGCATAGCAAGGTAAAAGTAAGGCAACTTGGGAAATGGTTTTAAAAAACTTTTAATAAATGTTCAAAAACATCAGGGGTTCTGAATTAGAAATGGAATGCCATAAAACTGTTTTTCCTTTGGTAATGCACAGAAACATGTTGCATTTTGTGCATTTCACATGGGGTTTGCCATTACATTTATGGCATTAATCAACGCTTTTTTCCAAAGCGACTTCCATTCACTAACTGCAGGGGGCAGTCTCTCACTGGAGCAACTTGGGGTTTTGGGTCTTGCTCAGGAACCCAGTGGTGGTGTGCTGAAGGTAGGATTCGAACCCATGACCTCTTGGTCTAGAGGCAAGCATCCTACCCACTAGGCCATCACCACCCGTAATGCATGAGCTGCCTCCGCCATTTCAAATGTGTTATCATTTGACATCTTTGACTTGCACAGTTTTGGGATACTGTTTTTTATGATGGTTCCTGTTCCCTGGAGACCACTAGCTTTCAGCGCATCTAGCAGTTTAACAGAGGTGAAAAATAGGTATAGGTGTGTTCGTCGTGGAAGAGTCTGTGCCATCCAAATGACAGCATTCCCCCAGGTGATGGTCAGTGAATGTGTTCTTGCCCTTATAAACCTCAGTCCAGCACCAGACCACTTGGACTGGCAAGCACAAAGGCTTTCAATGGTCAATTTGAGAGGGACTAAGTCCTTATGCCTTCTACAGACGACACTGTAAACAGGTGGTGTTTTCAAAGGGTGAAATTTACTACACATATTTGGAATCTTATTTAAATTAAGTTAAAACTATTAAAATAAAGAAACAATTTGATTTTTGACAGCACAGGCATATTTTCTATGAAATAATTAACACTTAGGTCTCCTAGCGCCGTAAAATCTGGCTGGTGCAATGTCGGCCATTTTGAACAGGCAGTACATGTGCTCAGTAAGCCCAATTCCCTCTCTAGTGACATCTAGGGCAGCTGGTGGCCTAGTGGTTAAGGCATTCGCCCCATGAAGAAAGTCCAGGTTCGATTCCCAAGACCCCTACACACTGCTCCCCGGGCGCTGTGTTCGTAGCAGCCCCCTGCTTCACTTGGTGAATGGGTTTAATGCAGAGAAAGAATTTCGTGCTGTTCACACTGTGTGCTGTGGTGTGTTCACGTATGACCAGATTGTCACTTTCACTTTCATTAGAAAGCCCAGGATGTCTCCTAGCCAGTACAGTAGGAATGAATTTGGTTGGTCAAAATTTAAAATAAAATGACCCTAATCATGTCACCTACAGAGGACAAAAATGAATTGCCAGGACTCAGGAGGTTATAGGAGTGAGTGAATATATAAGTAAAATATATAATTTGACTCATATCTTAATTTAATCTACACTTTCAATGCCTGCCGGTAGAGAGACATCTACCCACAGGTCCTGGAGGTAACCAGAGAGTCTGTGCTTCGGCTATGCTAGACAGGAATACGTAAATAAATAGAGCACTTGTATATTTATTAAAGATTTGAGAAAATAGTGATTTTAGTGTTTTGTATTTTGTTCTAAAGTATAATCGCAAGGGTTACATTCCAAGAACACTAGCATATAGTGGAAATTTGTTGTGTTGTGGTGAACAAAATGACTAAAAATGCCTATTTTCATTATGTAAATCCTAAGTATTCCCCCAAATACACTCCTAAATCACTTTAAATTAATTTTAAACTCATTACTATTAACGAAAATACAAAGTTAAGCCCATATTTATATTGTACAGTTTACACACAGAACTGTACAGACTGTACTGTAATTCATACACATGCATTTTCTTTGGTATGCTCTGTCGTTTTCTTTTATATGAGCAGGCAAATACAGTAATAAATTGGTGTAATATTTAGTAAGAAAAAAATGTACAGGTATTCACCACTCATTTTTACAGTTCAATAATTTACTGTTAGCATGACTGGGTCTTATTCAGTCCACCCCTGCTTTGAGTACAGGAGCATTTAAGGTTGGCAATTCCTCTTGAGGATATTTTCATGGTTCCAAAACACTTTACTAAAGCTCTGCGTGTTTTTACCATAGAAACATATAAGTAACACCACTAGAAACCTCAAATATTCTAGCTTTGAAATATGTTTTAATTAAAATATATCGATGGCGCTTTGAAAAGATTAACATGAAAGACAAGCTTTCTTTGTGTTCTCTGTACAGTAAAAACGTTAATACATTTACATTTTATATTGAATTTCCATTAACATTTGTTACAAAATTAGCAAATTATATTTTTCTTAATTTAGAACTAAAATGCATAAAAACCATATTGCCACGAAAAAAGTGAATATTTGCTGTTTCCGCATTATTGTGGGGATTTCCACATACAATTATCAGTTAGGTTCTTGGGATGGGTTAAGTACAGTAGTCACAATTAATACAGGGTTAAGTACAGTAGTCACAATTAATACATACCGGTATTAATTGTGACTACTGTACTTAACCCTGTAAGAACTAAATACAGAAAATGTTAAGGTTTTACGTTGAAACAATAATTTGTGACCATGTTAAGTTTTAAATAAATTATGTTTAATAAAATGTTCTCAAAATTGACTGTATATAAAATTAAGTCTAATAAATGTAATTTAAAATTTATGTTTAATTTACAAATACTGTCTTAAATGTATGAAAGAAAACTTAAGTCTATTATAAAAATCCATATTATTATGGCTTAAACATTGAATTAATTTATGATTCATGAAGAATTATAATTTTGTTTAATTTATGATTTTACTGCTTAAGTCTCTTAAGATTTGTTAGATTTGTCAATTTGTTAATGCTTGGACGCTTGTTAGTGCTTGAACAATTTAAAGTTTTTAAATCTGTGTGTGTGTGTGTGTGTGTGTGTGTGTATTTGTGCCTTTATATCATTTTACTGAAATATTTTTAACTTCCGGATAATACTCTGCCTTTCTTTTTTTCTTTGTCACCCCACTACTGTGATGACCAAACATGTTTTTTGGCTTTCCGCTTCACCCACAAGCACATCTACTTCGGTTTTAGAAATGTTCTTACTTTTACCCTGCAATGATGCCATTTTTCATGTTTACATTGGAGGCTTAAATATTCATGAGGTTATTTGCATTTGGCATGTATGGTTGAACAGGGGCTGTCAAGAGCAGAATGTGTGGCAAATTCACATGCGAATAATCTCAGGTAGAGTGCAATTTATTAAGCGTATTTTGCTTGCAACTGTGCGTGCACAAGTTTTCATAAATCCCCTTTTCTTTGCGTACGCCATTTTCGTCTTTTGGTCGCACGTACACATATAGTAGAGAGTTCTAAACAAAGTTTTAAATATTTAAAAAAAAGAGACCCAAGATCTTTTCTAAATATAGATAAGAATAATCAAATAAAAATATTGCACAAAAGGTATACTTATGTATTGAGAAAACATATACAGTCTTATATATGAGTAAGGAGCAAAAGTGTGTAAATCGTGTTTTTAGAATTGGCATGCACCAATAACTTTTCCAGTTATTGTTGATCAGTCCAAAACATTGGCTTGGTGGACTTTTAGCACATTCTTATGTACAAGACAGCTTTAGCTATGGGCTGGTCTATGGGATCTCACATAAGTCTTTTCCTTCAGGAGCCCCCACAGCATTTCTACTGGATTAAGGTCAGGAATTTGTCTTGGACTTGATTCTTCTTTAACCATTCTTTGGTAGAACTCAGATTAAGTTCACAGACAGATGTCCTGATATGTTCCTGCACGCATATTTCTTAATTAACTGTTCCATAAATGATGGCAAGCCATCCTGGCCCAGAAAAGGCAAAACAGGCCCAAACCATGAAACTACCACCCATCATATTTTGTAGGCATGGTTTTCATTTTTCCAAGAACGGTAAATTCTTTTAAACTAAACAGTCTTATTTTGGTCATATCTACCCAGAAAACATGTTTCCAACAGCTTTCTGGTGCATAATCCTCTGTACCATAATCTCTAGTAAACTGTAGACCAGCAGAAGTGTTAGTTGTGGAGATCAGTGCCTTTCTCCTTGCAACCCTGCCATGCACACCGCTGCTTTTCTTATGTTGGTGAACTAAAGAACAATTTACGCTGCACATAAATCACTAGGTATTAGATTCTGATTATTAGAATATTTTTTAGTTTTTGAAGAATCTGTTTAATAATCCACACAAATTACAAAACAATCAGCTTATGGACATTCATGGCTAGCAAAGGCATCAATTGCGATTAATAAATATATGTGAAAAAATGTGAATGTATGACCGAAAACATGCACATCAGGAAGGTCTTATTCAATATGATAAATAATATGGTTCATTATTCAATATGAACCACATTATAGAGCAGCAGAGAAGTAAGGTGAAGGTTTGCCTCCACTGATGAAATCACCTGGTCAGTTCATTACCTGCAAACTCTACATCATTTAATTAAATTATTTATTCATTTCCTGTGGGCCAGTTGTTTTTGTTTTTATTGTTGAAATGGCTGCTTATTAGGGCTGTAACGATATGTTATATGAAAATGAAATTGTGACACTCAGATCTACGAACCTGTGTCATAGTGTGAGAAGGCAGAATCGTGACACACCCCAGAGTTATTCTTCCCTTCCAGATCCAATGCTACCACATCTGTTTAGCTTTGAACAATGGTCAACCAGTACCTGAAGAATCGATTCTGTGGCCAGCCTATGGCGATTCCTTGAGGTCTTCTGTACAGATTGAATGCAAAAGAATTGATGTCAAGGTGTTTATTGATTTATAATTCTGTAGTAAACATGAGGATGACTCGAAACAAAACGGCGTCTCAATTGTACTGCTTGCACAAAGCAGTACCAACCTATCCCCAAAAGAATTGTGAAAGGAACCAAATTGTGGGTCGAAAATCGTGATATGAACCTTATCGTAAGAGCCCTACTGCTTATAAATAAGAAATGATCTCACAAACATACACACAAATATAACAAAGTAAAACACTAATGCACCTGAAAAAATATTTTACAAAAAGTGTTATGAGAACGTTTAATAAAATGAAAATATACAAATACAAATAACAGTCTACAGTAAAGAATGATGTTATGTTCAGTACATCAATGTGTTCTTGTGGAAGTTTCATCAGAAACCTGGTTTGACTCAATCAGTCCTTCATTAAATTGAATTAGGAGCTGCTGATGGAGTTTCATTTGCACTTATTTACATTCATTTTTACAATCCAAACAACCTCTGGATGAACCGAGGACGAATCTGGAAACAAACCTGTGTTCTCCTCACCAGCTTACACAATCAATTACTTTTACAAATTAAACAAATCCTGATACTTTTTGGTGCGATCTTGTTTGTTCACATTTATTCTAATGTCTTTGCTGTAAGACAGAAACAATTTATCAGACGATAAAAATGGTCTTTTAACTATCTGAGTAGGTGCCAAAGATTTTGGCACAGTTCTGTTCAACCCACCCACTCACACCCATGCACACCCACACACACCCAGGGCTGGTGGGCCGATGGTAAATTTGGGTCGGCACGGAATCCCGTCATCCCAGTCCAGTCCTGCACACACCCACAAACACGTACACACACGTATGAAAATAGGTAAAGTGATCCCGTTGACTCCACCACGCCTAATATGGTAAGTAAACTGGAGCTTCCCATCCGAGTTTGGATGAAACGCTGCTTCTGTGTTCCCTCACACGTTTTCCTAATTTTCTGAAATGTATATTATGCAGAATAATACTCCAGCACTTCCCTAATGAAAGACAAGCTGTGAACCCAATGGACCACAGCAGAACATCTTACCTCCCGCCCGGCAGCTACTGCTTCTCTCTCTCCAAACATACTGGATCTTCTTCTCCGCGGTGGGCTTGGAGAATCACAAGTGTGGAATTAGCGCCATCTGCTGGACTGCCCAGCCTTCACTCTACAACCACGTGATAAATGACCGCCACGAAAACCGAGTTACTAGTACTTGGGCGAAAACCCGCCTGTATTCCAACAAACCACGCCCCCTGCCTTCCCATAGGCTGCCGAGAAGCAGCTCTCGTCAGCAGAACTTCAGCAGAACCTGTAGCGGATCCACAGTAGAGGGTCCAACAAGTGGATAAACCCTTTTGGATACCTCACATTAAACTGAAAATGTGTCCTGCTATCACAATTTAAACCATCTCTTTTAGCCTTTCATTTTATCAGGTAAAATATGTGAGTCTGTTTCGGGCACACGCCCATTTCAACTTAAATCAACCAACCTTACAACCCAGAACTCACAAATAGAAAATAAACACCCGTTTGTACTCTGGTTTGAATGTTTTTCACATTTTTGCCCAGTGACTGTATTTTTAGTTTCTAAGCTGTTCACTCTGTGGTGAGTCTGTGCTTACTATTTTGTGTGCGCTTCACTCTGTGCTATTGTAGTTATGTTTTTGGATTGATTTGTTCATCCCTTTATATGATCGAACTGTATGCAACATTATTTATCTCTCCCCTGAATTCCTGCATCGGTGTGTCAATGTTTCCATCAGTCTCATATGCAGACAAGGAAAAATGCATAGAGTTCTAAATTTGGCAATTATCAAGGTGACACCTTTTTGAACTCGCCGTCACACGAATTAGTCATGTGATAATCCATCCGAGGTTAAGAATGTAATTCACCTCCTAAAAAATTTAAGTACCGATGGATTCACCCCAGAATAAAAAAATGACTTAACAAAATCCCTTCTTATTTGAAGTGTTTAAAGAATGTACTGTAAATTAGTGCCTCCCATCATTCAAAATAAAATCTACAAGACATTTACAGTATTATTGATGAATATTGAAGTTGATTCTTAACTCAATCCTGAATAAATACAGCGAGGTTTCATGACAAAAAGGTTTCTGTCCCACAGTTGTCTATTTTACCACTGAACACTCCTAAAGCTTACATTTCTTTTTCCAATGTTTCAGGTAATAATGCCCTATAAGAGCTCTCTTCCAAAGAGATATTGCTACATTATCATGTGCGATATCTGGCTGGAACAGGTCTGTGGAAGATAAGACTTCTATCTAACGGTCACCTAATTACTAATAAGGGTAAGGAAATCTCTTTTTAAATAATTCACAAGTTCTATGCAGCTAAGAACAACATTAAAATTAAAATTTTAAAAGAGACACTAATGTGAACTGTACATTTTGTTGTGTATGTCCAGGAACTTTTATTCTGATATTGCCGATTGCTAAAAGAGCTTTGAATTTGTTATTAAATTCAATTTGTTATTTGTTACTAGCCTTTACTAGTCCCACAAATGGGAAATTTGCTAGGTCACGGCAGAAAGTGGACAGTACAAAGTTAAGAGCAGCAAAATTAAGAAAAACAATAGAATAGAATAGAATACTCTGTCACAGTACAGTATAAAATAAAATGTTCAAATACAGTCTAAAACTTAAGTATGCACGATTAAAATATTATGAAAATATACATAAATGTAAGTCAACTGTAAGTAGATTAAATTGCACATTTAGAAGAAAGACTAGATGTAGGCTTGGGAAAGTTGTATGCATGTACACAGTAAGTATATGTATATAGGTACATGCAGAGTATAAGCGAAAATGAGAACACTGTAAATACACACACACGTACATAATGGAGAGACAGGCCTTGACAATAGCATAGCACTAGAAATGCACCAGAAAAACGCACATTTTAAATTGCACATCCTGCCCAGCGCGTGTCTGCACGTGTGTGGTCATCTGCAATGTCTTTGTTGTGGAGTCTGACAGCAGTTGGAAGGAAAGACTTGCAGAATCGCTCCGGCCCACACTGCGGGTGCAGCAGCCTGCCCCTGAAGGAGCTGTCAGGGTCTTCTGCATAGGGTGAGAGATGTCCAACAGGGATGATAGCTTCGTCACCATTATCCTGTCACTCAGCACCTCCACTGGGTCCAGAGGGCATCCTAGAAGAATTACTTTTTCTCAGGGTTACAAAGTGAGACCGACAGATGTCCAACAGGGATGATAGCTTCGTCACCATTATCCTGTCACTCAGCACCTCCACTGGGTCCAGAGGGCATCCTAGAAGAATTACTTTTTCTCAGGGTTACAAAGTGAGACCGACAGCTGTGAAGAGTAAACAGATTTAAAATATATGGTAACATATGGATTGATCAAAATTTCAGATGGATTCCACAATCTAGTCAAAATCTTCAAGATTTACTTAGCCAGTACAATTTCTGGCTACTCCAGAGAGTATGATTAGAACAGTTAACCAGGTTAAATTTTATTTTATTTGGAGGGAGCAATATATTGCTTTGTCTTCGAAATAAAATAAATCTGTAAAATTGTTTATCCATCTATCAAGGAGGACATAGTTAAACTACAGAAAGAATGTGGAATCCAAAAATGCAGTGCGTACACTGCCTGTTGTATTTTTAAAAAGAGCGTTATATATATTTATAACAATAATATATATATATATATATATATATATATATATGTGCATATATAAAATGCTCTTTTTAGAATTCCAAAGATGCTTACAACAGGGATATTACACATCTTACTTGCGTTACAATCTGGCTCAGGATTGCAATAAAAACATAATTCCCAGGGACACAAGATTGTTAAAAAAACTAAAAAGTTTACTTAAGAAAAATAAAAATAAGGACAAGTATATACAAGGAAGAAAGTGCATGAAAATGAAATACAAAGAAACCAAAATAACAGAACTCAAACTCAAATAATATGGCAACGCTCCCCAGGCGCCTGAACATGAGCCACCATTGTCCCCAAAGTCAAGGGGAGCAAATCAGCTGCAGCTGTACAGCTGGCAGCTGGCCCTCTGCATTCTTCTCATCTGGAATCTTCAAAACATTTTTGTATTTATTCCATCAAAATGACGGAAACTAAAGCACGATTCAGCATGTCGGAGAACATTTCCACTGCTCTAGAGTTCAGTGTTTGCTATACACAACTCCACCCAAAGATTTCGGCTGACTCTGGTGATCTTAGACTTGTGTGCAGCTGCTCGGCCATGGAAACCCATTTCATGACGGTTGTCAGGTACAGTTCTTGTGCAGTTTCTTGCATCAGAACACTGTACTGAATGATGCCAAAGAGGATAAACACAGTCTTCAGCACTCAGCAGACCTGCTCCGTTAAAATTTATCTTACATTCTGCTTTGCTCACTTGTGTGAATGCGCTGGTGACGTTGGAGATTACTTTGTCATTAAATCTCTTCCCACACTCTGTACAGTGATACGGTTTCTTTCCTGTGTGAACGCGTTGGTGACGTTGGAGATTACTCTGTCGACTAAAACTCCTCTCACACTCTGTACAGTAATATGGTTTCTCTACTGTGTGAATGCGCTGGTGTGTTTGGAAATCACTCTGTTGACTAAAACTCTTTCCACACTCTGTACAGTCATACGGTTTCACTCCCGTGTGAACGCGTTGGTGACGTTGGAGAGTACTCTTGATTAAAACTCTTTCCACACTCTGTACAGTAAAATGGATTCTCTCCCGTGTGAATGCGCTGGTGTGTTTGGAGATTAAACAAGAGACTAAAACTCTTCCCACCATCTGCACAGTGATACGGTTTCTCTCCTGTGTGAATGCGCTGGTGACGTTGGAGATTACTCTGATGATTAAAGCTCTTCCCACACTCTGTACAGTGATATGGTTTCACTCCCGTGTGAATGTGCTTGTGTATTTGAAGATTAATCAGGTGACTAAAACTCTTTCCACACTCTGCACATTGATATGGTTTCTCTCCTGTATGAACTCGTTGGTGACGTTGGATATGACTTTGTTGACTAAAACTCTTTCCACACTCAGTAGAGTGATATGGCTTTTCTCCCGTGTGAATGCGCTGGTGACGTTGCAGATGATTCTGTCAAATAAAACTCTTCCCACACTCTGTACAGTAATACGGTTTCACTCCCGTGTGAATGCTCTGGTGTGTTTGGAGATTGCTCTTTTGATTAAAACTCTTTCCACACTCTGCACATTCATATGGTTTCCCTCCTGTGTGAACGTGTTGGTGACATTGGGGGTCTCTCTGTCGATTAAAATTCTTCCCACACTCTGTACAGTAATATGGTTGTACTCCCATGTGATTGCGCTGGTGTGTTTGGTGACTATCCTGTCGACTAAAACTCTTTCCAAACTGTACACTGTAATGTCGTTTCCTTCCTGTGTGAATGCGCTGGTCGTCTCTTTGTAGATTAAAACTCTTCCCACGCTCTGTACAGTGATACGGTTTTTCTCCTGTGTGAATGCTTTGGTGACGTTGGAGGTCAGTCAGTTGAATAAAAATGTTCCCACACTCTGTACAGTGAAACATTTTTTTCTCTCGTGTGAATGCACTGTTAGGTTTGGAGATCACTCTGTTGACGAAAATTCTTCTCACATTCAGAGCTGACGTGAATTCCAATTTTCTGTTATTCTTTGTGAAATGATACATCGGAAAATACGAGAGCTTCTTTTGGAAGCTATGTCCTCATTTGTTCCACCCTAATGTCATCAGCGTGGTGTATTCACCTCACTTACATCTACTCGTGTGATTGTGAAAGTCAATTTAAGATGTACAGAAAGGCAGCTTCACAGAGCAGAAGACTTGATCCAGGATGTCATTTATTTAGGAGGAGTAAAAGAAAGACATTATTTAATACATAATAAAATGCAAGAAAACTATCATGTTCAGCTAGTGTCCAACTGAATTAAAAAAATTACGATTTTATGTAGAAAGGAAAAGACATAAGATTAATCTAATTTGACGGTTAATAATTCCTGCTGTATTAGACCTAAAGGAGTACTTGAAGATTTGTGAGCTGTTTAGAAAGTTCAATATTGGTGCCTACATGACAAAAACACCAGGAATCTAATTTATAACCGTTGCGTACGCACAAAACTGGACCTAAAAGATGCGCAACCTCTTCCTACGCATACGTTGCGATCTATAGAAAAAAACTTGACGGCAGAATGTGCCTATATGTGCGCAAACTCTGACCCATGCCTGCAAAAAATCTGAAAGTAAAACATGTGACCGGCCGGGGTGAAGAGGGTGAGTATGTTAATACATATAGGCCTATAATAATTCTTTGTGCAATGAGTACTTGGCAACAATGTATTTATTTGGTAATAATCTGAAGTTGAACCAAAGCATTCCCGTTCAGTCTTGTTTAATATTGTTAATATTGTTCTTATATAGGCATAAATCCTAACAATGACACAATTATTAGGGGTTGGAGCGCGTAGCACAGAAACCCTATTGTAATTGTAAGGATTTTTATTATTATTATTATTATTATTATTATTATTATTATTATTATTATTATTATTCCTGCAATAAAACGGATCGTGCAGCCCAAACCGTAAGGGCTAGAGAGCTGAAACTTTGTCAGATGGTAGAAGTCTTGTCCGCTACTCAGGCGCAAAAAATCGGCCCAATCAGACCAAAGGGGGCGCTACAGCTATCCAAAACGCCTTAGTGCTAATAACTGCTAAACCGCTAGTCGTAGACTCAAAAATTTTACATTGTTGGAATCCTTGGGTCAACGGAAATCAAAAACGGTCCTTGCGGAATTAGGTCTACGACGCACCATTTTTCCGAAAATTCGACCCATGTGGTAAACCTGCTTTTGCAAACTAGCCCTAGGTTTTTCACCCGATTGGAACCAAACCACTGCGGTAAAAAATTGTGGACAGTGATTATTAATAATTATCAAAAAAAAGTTGAAATTTCCACTCACTTTCACAATGGTGCCCAAAAACGTTCCACCGTAGAGCACCTATTTTGCAACAAATGGCTATAACTCGTGAACGAAATGAGATATCGTCACCAAACTCGGGACATATGTGTATTAGGAAGAACTTTGGTCAAATCAAAACAAATTTCACAGATTTGCCACTGGGGGGCGCGATAAAGTTGGAAAAACTGTTCCTGGAAACCCTTTAGTCCGATCGACTTGAAATTTGGTATGCAGTGTCTTTATCTAATGTCTGATAAGGGTCTATGAGGACATTGGCGTATCTCAAAAAACAGGGCCACCATCGGCCAATTAGTCAATTTCACTTATTAGACAAGGTTAACGGAGGTTGATCGGAACAAAACTCGATGGACATGTTCGAATCATGGTCATAAAGGTCTGTAAGAATTTTGAAAGAAATCGGCCACTAGTTGGCGCTGACGAGTTTTTGGCTCAGTAATGACGTGGTGTTTCACATATCCACACAATCTGCATATCATTTGATAGATCTCCTCATAATGAGCAACTTTGCCTCTAAAACCATTGCTGTCAATCAAACCGTTCATTAGTAATTAACAAATATGTTAAAAACCTACTTTTGCAAACCAGTCCCTGGTTTTCGCCCGATCGGAACCAAACCACTACAATAATTATCAAAAAATGTTTGCACTTTTTTGTTTTTCGGTTAACACTAACTAGCTCATTAAAAAATGGGGCCCAGACGCATAAACCCAAAGGCCTATAAAACGTAAACGTAAACAAAAACTCAAAACTTTAAAAAACTTGGTAAGAACATGTCTCACATGACTCTTAACAATTATCCAAAGTTTCATGAAGATCGGACCACAGGTGGCGCTATAACAGTTACAACTGCCTCAAAAACACATTATTTCCATAGACAATGAGTTTAGGCTTTAAAACATAGTCATATATTAATATATTCAC
>JBBPDC010188204.1:0-15191 GCA_037974485.1 Hemigrammopetersius urotaenia
AGGGCAAACAGAAAACAAGCAAAGAAAAACAGAAAAACAAGACATGGCACGGTCACACGAGTCCCAACCGTGACACTAGCCAGTTAAAAATAAATAAAGAACAACAAAAAAATAAACAACTATACGTGCTATTAAAGAATAAACAACACTTTCAGGGACTTTTATAAATCTTTATATTCACCACAGATAAACCCATCTAAAGACGAAATCAACCAGTTTCTTGATAATATAACTCTTCTGAAATTGTCAGACAATCAAGCGATGGCATTGGATTCACCACTGACACGAGTATTCTTTTGATAGGTTTAACTAGAATTTTTTATTTGCAACTTTACACAAATTTGTTTTTGGAAACTTTTTTATAAATTGGTTAAAAATATTGTGACGAGCAGCAGAGGAAGGCACCAGACGCTTGGAATCTTGGATTTCTTCAGACTTTATTTCTCTTTACAATCCAGCATACAGCAGCCACACAACCTTACTCTCAGCTGCCTGTACCCCAACTGACAAAAACCCCCTAAATACCACCCACTTAGCACTCAGTTTCCCGCCAGAACAGTCCCACTTAACCCCTTAAGGCCCGAACAGCCAGTCCTGCTCGCCAGCTCGCCACAATATTATATAATTCTCCAACAGCATGTGTCAGGACAAATGACCAAACATCCTCCAGCTTCTGTCTCAAGAGGGGCACCAGGCAGGGATGTCCTCTCTCCCCCTCACTGTTTGCAATTTTTATTGAACCACTAGCAGCAGCAATTAGACGGGCTATAGTGATTAACGGCATTAAAGGCAAGAATGCAGAACATAAAGTCATGGACGCTGAAAAAGACCAAGGACGAAGGAGGACTAGATCTGCTTAATTTTCACCACTATTTCTTAGCCAACAAGCTTCAACACATCCCAGGGTGCTTAAAACCCACCCTCTTAGATGAGGCTTGGCTAGACGAAGAACAGGCACTATGCAATACAGAGATTTCGGATTTCTTCATTAGCTCATTCCATTCATTGGCTCAAACATCCAATGACATGTATGATTCAAAATCATCAGTATCAGCTCTTCTCTGACAGCATGTGACTTTCTGTCGAGGATTTAACCGCTTTTGTCTAATGTATTCGAGGTTCTGATGATCTGTGAACATGGTAAAGGGGTGTGTCTAGCTCCCTCCAGCCAGTGACGCCACTCCACTAACGTGGCTTTCACCGCAAACAGTTCTTGGATTTGGACTTCCGGATGTATCCCTGCTGGGGTGCCTTGGACACGTAATTCTCCATTGCCTTAGTCTCCAACTCGGACAATGGATAGACCTGTGACCGAGGTGGCGTAGCGCCCGGCAGGAGATCAATCACAGAATCCCACAGCCAGTGCGGAGGCATATTGGTTGCACTAGCGGCACTGAATACTATGGCTAGATCCTGCTGATACGGCTAGAAGTTTTAACTGGCTGGTCTGCAAAGTGGCAGGAAGAGTCTTGGACAGACCATTTTTGTTGTTTACGTGCAGCCATGGGAGTCCGACGACAATGTGAGGCTCTGCGTGTCCTAGAAATAAAAACTGTATTTTCTCGCGGTGGGTGTTGCCTATGGTAAATCGCGCGGGCAACGTGATACGTTTTATGGTCTGACCCGTGACTAAGCAGCCGTTTAGGGGCTTTAACTGGGATCGGAGCTGGCAGGTCTTCCACCACCGGGAAGGATAAAGAAAAAAGTGTTATTAACTGAAATTGGGTGAAGTATATATGTATATATATATATGTATATGTATATGTATATATATGTTTATAGATCACATTAAATGTAAAAAAAATTAGCACAGAGAAATGTTACGACCAGTAATATAAGATTTACACGGGGGTTCACAAATGTGACCTAAAAAAGTAGGTTTTTTTTTTTTTAATCAAACAGCAGACGAGGTACGTCTGAAAGTGGGGCAAACAAATCCAAAAGCCAACAGGCAAAACTGCACTCCATAAAAATCCAAAGATCCAAATATATGAGACAGAAACTCACTAAGCAAAAAATCAAAATGGGGAGCAAAGACCAGCAGAAACGGTTTTTACAACAAAAGAATGCTCATTATGCTTCTACAAATACACAACTAATACCATGTCTTAATGGAAACACAGGAGCATTTATACCAGAAATAAATAGTAGAACTCTGTTGATCCTAAATTGATCCTTTGATGTCTATTCTGATGAGTAGGCTGGACTGCCAGGTTGGAGTCTGCAGATTGAAATCCTGTTGTTTTATTCTGGAATGGGATCCTGCAACACTCTCTGCATGGCTGCAATGGGTAAGATACAAATATTAAGATAATTATTCATGTTTTAAATAATTGTTCATTATCTGTTGCATTTTTTGTTATATTAATAGCAGTTAATCAAGTTGGTCTTATTTGCTCAAATTTGAAAAGCAAGGACTTTTTAAAAACTGGATGAGATTTCCATAGAATGAACACTTTGGGTTTTTTTTTCGAAACTCTTGAGGGGAATCACAGGTTTCCACTTTGCTGCCCCTGATAACAGGCTGCCCATTAATCTATAGGTCTCGCACAAACACTGCCTAGTGCAGTTTGTTGAATATTCTCAAATGTTTCATTCTTCCCGGGCTGTGCTGGTACTGGTGCAAGTGATGGAGTTGAGCTGGTTCTGGTCCAGCACTAGCCCTGGCAGGCATATCCACAGGTTTCAGCACCAAAACTCTGTATAGCAAAATGTTTTCATGGTTATATTCATGGAGCGTTCTAGTATCTTTACTTTTTTATGGCCACAGTTCACAAGGCAACATTATAACAGGGTATATGGTATAACTTGGTATATGGTGTTTACATATTTATGGGGAAAGACCATGGCAGCTGAAAACTATTAACTATTTATTTTAGTTTTTATGAACTTGTTCATGAAGGTTTACAACTTTAGTTTGAAAGGTGGTTGCATATCACCACAATGAACAACATAAATAACAGAAGGAAATTATATTCCAGATGATGGGTAAGCCGTTTTCAGAATAGCCTATGTCCATAGGTCGGCAATGTTTTTGACATGTGGGCTATAATCTGGGTTGAATTTCTCCATTTTTGCCTAATTTGCCAGTATAACGCCTACACCTTCACATTATGAATGAATGAACTGTTTAAAGGCTCATTTATACCCACTTTTCATTCAAATGTCCTTCTGTCCGTTCGCCTGTCCTATTCGTGATTACTCTTCATACCTCCGTCTGTCTTTTGTATTGGGGCGTGCAGTAACGCAATATTGCCCCCTCTACTTGCAATGGTATTGCTCCATGTCATTCGTAATTGTATGCTCACCCACTTCGTGCAAAAATACTGATGAAATGATCGGATAGGACGTGCGAAACACTCCACTGGTCTCCGTTATCCTTTTTTATGTAGGGCTTTATTGAGAAGGTATGTTCATGTCAGTGTAAAGCTAGCTGTGGGTTTAGTTTTTGCTGACATTGTTTGTTACAGTTATCTTAGAAAACACCCTATGGACTAGATGTCGAAGGATATTGGAATTATGGCAAACAAAACAAAGTTTTCCAAAGTTGTTAACCTAATGCAGAGGGATGTGAAATCAAATACATTCATCTTGCATGTAACATTAGCATCATTTTGCTAACAACAAAGCATCTATCTGCAGTAAGCTAACAAAAAAACATGGTCCAGTTACATCAATCCACGTTAACTGGTAGTCTATCATTAGGCTGTTCGGTTTCCTTCAGATAGCTTACATTAGGCTTAAAAGTGCTTAATAAAATGTGGGTTACTGGATGTCGCTTTCAGACAATCCCTGTCTGACTGATCCTTGAAGCTTTTTTTGTGATCTATAAAATTATGCATGACTTGGGCTGCCGATCCCTGCTGATCCCTGCATAGGCCTATATACTAACCCTAATATGGTCTTCAGTGCTTAGGATTAACCATTTATTTACTTTTAGTGATTTAGATGTTGTGGCTCCTCAGACAAAGAGCATTTCATGAAGTTTGGACATACTCATGAATGAGCCATTGGTGGGAGACGATAGTTCTATGATCACTCAAACTCACTTCATCCAGATCTTCAGAGTTTCTCCAGAGACACTGGATGCATAATTGGTAGGCGAGACACCAATTACTGCTTGTGCATGCCTGTGAGAAAGCGAGTTGGCATCGCACTTTGGAAACTATACTGAACAAAAATATAAATGCAACACTTATGTTTTTGCTCCCATTTTTCATGAGCTGAACTCAAAGATCTTAAAAATGTTTTACATACACAGACCCATTACTTTCAAATGTTGCTCACAAATCTGTGTAAATCTGTGTTAGTGAGCACTTCTCCTTTGCTGAGATAATTCATCCCAACTCACAGGTGTGGCATATCAAGGTGCTGCTTAGACAGCATGATTATTGCACAGGTGTGCCTCTTCCTGTACTCATACCAGTCCCTGATGAAAATGCATTTGAGGAAATGGCTATCTATTTTAATGTTTGATAGGTTGTCCCGCAGTGTGTAGGGGCTATTGATGGAAGTCATATTCCAATAATAGCTCCAGAAAAATATGCCAGTGATTTTTTTAATCGAAAAGGGTGGTACTCCACAATACTGCAAGTTGTCAATGGCAAAGGGCTATTATGGGATGTAGTATGTGTGGGGTTTCCAGGGAGCGCCCATGGTGCCTGAGTTCTTCGACAGTCAAGACTTGTGGGAAAGACTGGGTGATGGACAGATACTAAACAGACACAGAATGTGCACTGCGGAGCATGACAGGAGGATGGTTTTTGATTGGTGACCCAGCCAACCCCCTGCAGAAATGGTTGATTAAACCGTTTGCAGACACTGGAAGACTAACCCAAGCGCAGCAGAGATATAACTATAGAAATAATAGTGCAATGTCAGTGGTGGAAACCACATTTGGATGTGTTGTATTGACTGTAAACCCGAAATGGCAAAAAAATGGTGTTAACATTTGTGAAGAGAATGGTGACTGCATTTCAGAAGACCTTCATGCAGACATGCATGAAAACATGCAACCCCCAGGACATGCTGTACCTCACCATGGGCAGCAAAAAGGAGCTGACGTCCAAACTGCATTAATGCATTAATCAATACAGACAATGAGTGACCAATACACATTTTTTAAACAATTTGACTTTATTTATCATTACACACAGAAATACATAGTAATAAATAAAATAAATAAGTAAATAGAATAGCAATGAATAAATAGATAGTAACTTTTCAATATGTGCAAATCCTATGAACTGTCCAGATTCCTGGTGATTTTTAATACAGTACAACAATAAATATTATAAATAGTAACAGTATTGGTGGAAATAGATTGCAAGAGGGAATAAATAATCTGATACATAAATATAAGTACTAGAATGTCTGTGTAGTTAGGAAGTCTCAATTTGTGCTGCTTCTGTCTACAGACTGTTAGTGTGTGTGAGTGTGAGAGAAAAAGAGATTACTGTTCTTTTTCTTGTGCAGTAACAATCAGATACGGGCCACAATCAGATACATTAAACCTCATTCACGAACCGCTCTTACTAAGAAATCAATGTCAAAGCAATATTGGTAAAAACATAATGCTGCATCACTACGTTGTTCAATTGTGAAACCCAGAAATAGGCTTCTATAAAGCAAAGATTTCGCTATTAAAGACAGCACTGTTTTTTTACAGTTTCTGACAGTGTGTAGTTGAGTGTTTGCTGATGGCACTGACGGTTCATCGACAGATGGTAATGTTAATGGTACACCCTCTTCACATGAAACACCTTAACACAGAATGATTACGAGATTAGAGTGTTGCACGGTTTTAGTAAAGATATAAGCAAATAACAGATATGCACATGAACGTTAGCTGGTGCTTCACCACAAACCAGCTGTTGCTACCAATAGCTGCTTTGCTTTCAGTAGCTGATAAAGAGTGAACTGGAAGTGTGTGTAACGCTAGCCTGTGTAGACGGCACAACAACATGAAAAATTGTGATAGTTTATGTTTATTGGGTTTAAAAGAGCAACAGTTTAATAGAAACATAAGAAAACTGTAATCACACATTTGCCCCAGCATCTCTGTTGCTGAGTTGTTGTCAGTTGATTTGCAGGTCTTTTACTGATTATGATGTCCAAGAAATCAATGTTAATTCCAGATTTAGCTTTTGTTTGTCATGCATCACTTTCCCCAGTTCTTTTTAGTAGTCTCTGTATTCTTTCTTTATTTTTTTAAATTTGTTACTTATCTGTTCTGTTGTTCTTGTATACCCCGCAACCTCCATCTATCTTCTTATTTCTTGGTAAATTTTTGTTTTACATACAGTGGCTTCCAACTTCTGTCAAACCCCAAATTGCAAGTAGCACATTTGTCTCTTCAACAGATAACTGTTGTACTAATTTATCAGTCATGTTGATGTTGAGACATTGACGTTCACATACATAACTATGTATGCTACATAGGCATACATATCACACACACACACACACACACACACACACACACACACACACACACACACACACACACACAGACACACACGTACAGATACTGATTATACACCAGCCCCCTACCCCAAACCACCCCGCCTTCACTTCTGCTTGTTTCCACCGGTTTTCAGCTGCAGGACCAGGTGGCTGTCTGCCTACATCAGACTATTTCCACTCCCCTACCCCCTCCCCCCTCCCCTTGCATGCGTAGTCAAGTCAGATTTTGACTACGCATGCACAGAAATACG
The DNA here is from genome assembly GCA_037974485.1 of Hemigrammopetersius urotaenia. Classification (NCBI taxonomy): domain Eukaryota; kingdom Metazoa; phylum Chordata; class Actinopteri; order Characiformes; family Alestidae; genus Hemigrammopetersius; species Hemigrammopetersius urotaenia. The sequence continues at coordinate 6,717 of JBBPDC010188204.1, forward strand.
CCATTTCCGCTTGCTGCTGCCTTACGGTGCTTCTTGCTTTTACGACCATCATACCCGATTATAGGGTTAAGCTTCCCTCATTCTTGTTCTAATTGTGCATTTTGGGGAAGTTCACTTTCACTCTCTTCCTTTTATTGCTTCGTTAACACAATTGTTCAAATGTATCTATACATTTGATTTCTCAAACTCCGGTCCTGGAGTGCCTAGCGTTGTCCCAAATTTAACACACCTGACTCAACTCATAGGATAATTAGTAAACTCTGCCTTTGTTACTTCAGGGTGGGAAAATGTCATTTCTGCAGGACTCTGCCTTCCAGTGTTGAGCTTAGACTGAAACCATTTTAATGTAAATTGTATGAAAGAAATATTCAACATTCATTACATTTCTTGTTTACTCGTTTGTTTTTATTGTTTAAATAAGCAAAACATGTTTAATATTATCTAAATTAGTGCAAGCTATGTATTATATAGAGATGATCTTTGATGTGTAAAAAATATAGAGCAAGCATGCATTACTGATGTTGTCCCATAAATACACTTTTCTAAACTCCTTCAGCAAAGTCTCTTGGCTTTGCCTCAATGTCTGTGATTCATGCGCTCCATCTTTCTACCTTTTTATTCCACAATAAATAGGCAAACTCCAAGAACACATCAATTATATGATTAAAGCATTAGTATAGGCCTATTCACAGTTATGCACTTAGACATTGTACACCTGTCTCATACTATGACAGGTATGGTTGGTGGGTGCGCAGAGAACTTTTTTCCAGATTCCAAATTTTGCACCACAGTCACAAGGCCCACACTCATGAGAAAACAGGAAACAGTGGGTTCCAAACATGTTCATGCCGAACTTAAGCTTAATGTTGGATGTTTGATTCTTTTCTTATAATTGTTATTTTTCTTGTTGTGTGTTTGTAGTGGCTAATACTGACTGTAATTGTCACGGCACTGCACATTTATTCCATGTGTGTTTAAAATAAGCGTGAAGTGACAGTTTGTCATCACAGAACACAGTGTAAACAGTGTGAAAGTCTTTCTCTGCATTTAACACACTCACTAAGTGAAGCGGCAGGCAGGAACACGGCAGGCAGGCAGAGCGCGGGGAGCGGTGTGTGGGGACGGTACCTTGCTCAAGGGAACCTCAGAGGTACCCCTAGCAATCCTGGGGTTCAAACCCACAACCTTCTGATCACAGGGCCAACTCCCTAACCACTAAGCCACCAGATGCCATGTCAGGTTTTGTTTGACACTTTGCGGATGAAGAGCTGAGTCAGATTCAGACAGAATTTTGTTGGAAGTTTTGGACCATATGACCTTTGTCGGCTGCATATATTTAGTTGGTGGACTTTTGTGGACCTAGCTATGCCACTGAATTGTTAAAAATAAACAGTACATCACTGATGTCCTAAGAAAGGGATCTTCCTTTGATGAATGGCTTAATGAATGAAACAAATATGGGCTTCCATCAGCAACTGTAAACTTACAAAATTTCCACTCAGTTTTCCACTCAGATATTGTTGGCACAGCTAATGCAAATACAGTAGGTTAGAGTCCAAAATATCCTTGAGCTAGGACACATCCAGATACAAGAATCAGTACTAATATGCCAAAATGTTAAACACAAATGAAATAACACACAGCAAAAAAACCTGGTTGATATGGCAGTTAGTGTTTGAAGATAGCAAGTGACTCTTTTGATCGGACAGCCAGTAAAATTTCATTCCAACAACTGGGTTCCAGTACAGAAAAGACTCTATGATGCACTAAAGAGTTAATGATGCACTAAATTCGATAGATGATTCAAGGTTAAGTTTGAATCTAAAACTACTGTTTGACTCAAAAGAAACATCGGGGGGAAACCAAGACTGGGTAATGGAAGTTCTTTTTTTGTTTTTGTTTTTCCCCCTCTATTTTTTACCGCTTAGTTCATGACCATGTGAGCCACAACAGCACTTCCTCATTGCGCAATTACATGTTTGACACCGGACCTGAAAACTAGTCAACAAATACAAAAATGTACTGAATAATTTATATGACTATAGCTATATTTTCATGTAACAGATTTTTTTACAGAATATTTTGTATTTTATTCCTATCATTTATTTACTTTTAGGGCAGGGCCTAGGCTCTGAGGACATACTAACAGAAGTATCAGACTATATGACTGTATGGGGAGTAAAGACTGATTATAATGTTTCATTTTTAAATGACAAACTTTCCTCTGAATTCTCAAGCGCTCATTTGATCAGAAAGTAAATGAGACCTGAACATACATTTTTTAACTTTATTAAGTTTTTATTCACAAATTAACCATAAATTGAAATGCAAGCAGTGTGTAAGAAGTCTGAATTTGAGTCTTGTGGTTGTTTGCATTTCTGCAGAAATTATGCTATAGACACTTTGAGAATAGACTGGCTTAATTCTCTCTGTTTGTCTCTCACTTCTTCTTTTTTGTAAATGGTGTGTGTTGCCTGTGTGGTAACCCCCTTCCCCTTTTTATACCAGAGACCATGTGACAAGAAGGATGTGGTAATGAGAGATGTGGGTGAGAGATAAAGGCTCTAGTGCTTAACTAAATAATTTTAAAACCCGAACAAGCTACAGTTTAAATACTTCTAAGTTGCACAATATGTTACTACAAATGCGTTGTTTAGAAGATCATAAAATAAATAGCTTTTCATGACTTCACTCTGAACTAATAACATAGAGATGTAAGTTGCATTTCATGCTTCTGGCTCTTGTGGTTAATGAGGCAAGCTGTTTCAGTAAACCATGTAACTGCAGCAAGAGGTGAGAAAAACAGCAAGTTTTAATGTTACATTATAAGGCAGACATTTGAGCCCTTCAGGTTGAAAGGGCTTTAAAATCTATAACCAGTTGCATTTTTATTTAAGCAAAACATAAGCGTAATATCAAATTTTATAAAAAATTGCCCACTGCAATTAAATCACAATTCAGGACTTTAGATCTGGGTCAATAGAACATTTGAGAAGAATTGACAGGTAACATCCTACTGCTTTTTCCAAACTGAATGACCTACATATGTTACTGCCAAAAAGGTTTGAGGAAACTGCCACTGCTGATTATACGTGATGACATCAAGCCTTATAGTATCTGTCATGACAGGTACTGGTAATGGTACAGATATTATTATAATCTGTTCACTATTATTATAACATTATTATAATCTGTCCATTATTATAAAGTGTCAATAGCACTGGACGATTGTTGTTCCAATTGTTGAGACCAGTTTTGTGAGAAAGAACATCATTCTAGACTTTCTGGAAGTCACACATATGTTCATGACAGTGGAAGCCACATCAGGTTTCAGTCACTTGTTAGGAATGGAAAACCTCAGCAGCTTTGTGTCGGTTTCATGCCTTTAAAAAATACCATCCATGGTGAAACACTCAGTGGTTCAAAGGCAGCCTAACTGTTTACCCATTTAACTCAGGTACTGTATGTAATCTGGTTCTCTGTTAAAAAACAAAAAGCTGTAAAAAATAATCTGTTACACTTAACTGAAACACCAGTGAATTAAGAGAATCCAAACACAATAAACCATCTAAAAAATAAAGCAATAAAAAGCATCTTTTCCGTTTTACACAAACACATTCCAAATTTTACATCTATGACGCTCTTAACAAGAGCGATGTACATCAGTGCTCAAGTAGTTCACAACTGTCACGGTCGTTGTGGCGGTTGCCACGACGCCGTGATTTACCCCAATGACTACAGGCAGGCAGGCAGGCAGGCATCCATAACTGTGCTCTCTTTATTTGCAAACATAAAACAAAACAAAACCTGGCTCAAGGGCCGATTCAGGTATAAACAGAAAAGCAGGAGCAAAGTTAAATGTGATGGGACGTCTAAACGAGGTGATGGACCGATATAGAGGTCCACATAACTGGAACTTAAATACTAAACATGACGGACAGAAACCAATCACAAAAACCCAAAGCTGAACACAAAACACCTGAAACCGAGACAAAAGACACGAACATGCACAAAATTCAAAATGAAAGCCCCCAAAACAAAACCAAAACAGTGGCCCCTACCAGCCACTGGCCGAGCCATGACAACAACTGTTTCTTAAATCTGTAAAAAGCTTAAATCCACGTGAACTATTTACCTGTAATACTGCACATTTGGTTCACCTATTCAACATCTGTCAAATAATACCTAACCCACACCTGCCCAACAATACCTGCCCAATAAAACTAAACAATTTATTAAAACTTTAGAAAACTATGAGAATTGTTACTTGTTGGAAAATGTATATGGCACTAGTATGTGTTTGTTTCTGTCATGAAGCCTTGATTTCATTAAAGGTTGCAATATTAATACTTTATCCAAAGTGACTTCCATTCCCTACCTACAGGGCACGGTCTCCCTGGAGCAACTTGGGGTTAAGGGTCTTGCTCAGGGACCCAGTGGTGGTCTGCTGAAGGTAGGATTCGAGCCCATGAACTCTTGGTCCAGAGTCCAGAGGCAAGTATCCTACCCACTGAGCTACCTCCACCCCATAGGGGTGGGCTTCTTGAAAATCAATGAGAATCTTGGAAACACTAGGATAGGGGTGATGGTTGCTTTTGTTTCTCACAGCTGATGTGGTTTTATCCTATTTGGCTTCAGTGACGGGTTTGCTGACTTTTGAAACAGTAGAATAGATGGTTTCAGGCAGCACAGGGTTAGCCTACATGATCACAAAAACACAGGAAAAAACACAAATAATATTCAAAAACCATTGTTGGTACTTCCATAATTAAATTAAAATTTCCAAGAAACAAAGCATGTTTTCAAAGTTTTCTTCACAAACCCTCACAGAGATACCAAATTGCTATTTACACTTAAAAGTATCAGTCAAGTCAGATAGTGGAGTGTAGTTGTCCTTACCAATTCTGCAACTGTTTCGTAGGTGTTAGGAATTCCCTCATCCCTCTTGGTCTTCGGACGCTGAATATAAAAATACTCTGTTACTAAACATTTCAGCCCCTTACTGCAACGTTAGAGGGCTCAAATTATATTCTTTATAATTATGATTAGGGCTCAAATTATAATAATTATAATTAGGTTTGCTTTTCACTTGTATACAGTTGACTGATGAATTACAATGTAATGAAAATTTCCTTATGGGTCACAGCAGCCGAGAGCAATAAGTCAGAATAAAACAAATCTGACAGAGAACTTGGGAAATCAGCGCTAATAAGATTTCTTAAGACAGAATGTTATCCACAAAAAAACGGTTTCTTTCATTGTTTCATTTGTTCTATGGATAACATATTGGACACAGAGGAACTCACAAATGCACATGCAACTGTGTATCAATAGGCACTGGAAAACATGCAAAGTAAAATCACATAATGTCACTAAAAGACTGTTAACTTTACTTTCAACCTGCACAACAGCTAGGTTAACATATTAACTGACAGAACACAGAGATTCTTCATGCAAGTGATTCTGTAAGAAAAGCAAAAAACTTATATATATAAAAGATAAAACCTGAGAAACTAAGTTTTTGCAGTGGTCTCCTATTTGTTTCCAGAGCTGTAAATCACAGCTTTTTAAATATGCTGGTAAGTTTCACCTGGTTAGTTGGACTGGATACTTGGTTACTTGAGGGCTGTGCTTTCTTCCCTACAACACTGTACACAGTAGAGGGAGCTGTCTCCAGAATCGTCATAGATTCCATTTCTGCACCATTGTTCTGTGGCTGTGCAGGTTTCTATGGAGGATTTTAAAAATGATCAGAAATTAACAATATAAATTTAGATACAAGAATGTAAAACTTTTTACCAGTTTAGTATTTAAGTCACTACATGAATAAACAATATATCTTACCTCTACTTCTGCATAAAGAGTGTTCTCTACCAGACCTATAGGATTTACAAATCAAAAAATGAACCCTTCATCAGAGATGAAAACAATAACTAGAATACAATCCTAAAATTTCCAACAATGGTTTTGATTAAATTAGTGTATCCCAAGCTCAGGACCCCCTGCCCAATACTCTTCCAGATTGAACACCCCCACCATTCAGTAAAGGGTCAATAATGACCTAATTGGTTTGAGCCGAGGTGTTGGGAGCAGGGAAAACATTAAAATATGTAGAACAGGGCGCCTTTAGGAGCAGAGTAAGGAACCCCTGGTATAAATGGTGTACAGTAATTTGCTGATGCACAGTTGATGTTCCTATTATGAGGCACCAACAGACAATTTGCAAGTTATAAAGGGGAAAATCCCAAACCCTGATAAACAGCCACAGATCAATATTATCCCTCCACCATCACACTTTTGAACAGTCACCCCACCACCTACATATACAGGTTCCACACCTCCTAGCCCCTTGCACCCTCTCTTGATCGTTCCATCATTTCTACATTCTTTTAATCCATTTTGTACATATTTTTCTTTATTATCAATGCTAATTTTATATAGAACATAACATATTAAAATGTCATTTCAGTATTCATTTTTATTCTGAGAGAGAGCGCCCTCTGTGTAAATCCAGTGTTAACTGGAAAAACAAATGAATCAATTAATAAAATTAAGCATTGCCAAAGTGAGTTAGTAAGGTTTATTATCAAGCAAAAGAGAGAAGTAACATTTAACATGTAGCTTCAACATGTTGAAGGGATTTAATGGGGCTTAAAGAGTCCCTATACACACCAATCATCTTTTATTGAATACCATGTTACACACGGTCAATTCCAAGCATACAAAAACTAAAAATGAGCTAAAATAATAAACGATAGAAACAGGGGAAGAGGCAGCTACACATGCAGACACTAATGAGACTAAGTTAAGCCTGAACAGGGATTCGAATCCCTCTCTGCTGACTGGTGGGCCGTAACATGGGCAGAAGAGCAGAGGCACAAACAGCACAGAGAAAGTTAAATAAAAGCAACAGACTGTAAAGATCTCTATGTGTCATAAGGATGCACTCGCAGTAGTATTTTACTTTACACGGTTTTAGTTAGACTAACAATTGTAAACACAAAGAGTTTTGAACAAACTCAGAGATAATTGTTTACAAAATGTCGGTCACATTCAACTTACTGTCCCAGATGGAGCAGCTAAATCCAACAGGGCGTTGAGCAGAGCGAGGCAGTCAGGTGCAGATTCAGAGCTGGAGCACAAAGACAAACATAGAAAGAAATGGCTGGTTGCACAAGAGAGACACAGACACAGGTGAATGCACTGATGACAAGGCAGGACTAAGAAAGAGCAAGAAATCAAAAGACAGAGAAGGGCAGATGAGGCAGGGTGTCACACGCATACACACAGAAAATGTCTTATGTTGATACAGTAACCCCTCAGTTTTATGTGGATCAGCATTCGCTGATTCAGTCTAACGCTGATTTTTCTGAGAACTGAACTGCAACACACTGAAACAATGCACTGAAATACACTGAAAAGTTGTTGGCCATAAAAAGAAGAAGAAGAAGCTGCTGCAGCATGTAGCATGACTGCTTTGTGTCTTGTCCTCGTACTTTAGTGTGTTAAACTTTCTCCCCCAATTTTCAACAGTTATCTCAGTTATTTAGTATTAGTAAGCTGTGCCCTGTCTGAACATGTGGGTAGAGAGAGTTATTTAAGTGTTTCTTTTGTGTACAATGTTTGTTTTCTCTTGCCGCACTCTGCTAATGCTAACCGCTAATGCTAATGGTTTTTAAGCAATAAAGTTTTCTGATTCTGTTTATTTATTTACCTTTACATTTTCTTTAAGGGTAATGCATTAAACTGAGTTTTACACAAAATGTAAGTGTTCTGGGAGCATATTTGGGGGCATATTTAGGGTTTACACTATAAAAATATGCATTTTTAGGCATTTATTAACCAACACACATGTTTTTTCACTATACAGGGATGCTCTTGGAATGTAACCCTTATGAAAAGCGGGGGATTATTGTATACTGCATTTTACTCTCATAAATGATCATTAGTTTAAACCAGCTCCGTAAATAAACATTAACCAATTTGTTTCTTCTTCAGATTTCTCATCTAGATATACAGTACACATTTACATACTGACATTTCTCTTTATTTCATGTATTAAAATTCTTACATGCAAGAATGGATTTTTGTTCAAGAACTGCTCTGAGGTTTACATTTCATTCAGAAAAATCTTATTTATAAGTTCAATTTCTATGGGCTAGTTTTAAACACCAAAGTGTTTAGTGGTGGTGGTTGATGTTAACAACATAGCTGCCCATCTATTGATTCATTCTTTAAACTTCTGCAATCAGGCAGAAGGTTCCGCACCATCAGGGCCAAAACAGAGAGACTCAGGAGGAGCTTCTATCCTCAGGCCATTCGAGTCCTAAATCAGAACATGCCCCCCTCTCCTCATAACATTACTATAACGGACTGAAACAGGTCCCCATAACATATCCAATCTCATATTACAGAACATTCACTGTCATTTCATATCTTATCTGATTTATTATTACATCACATGCTGCTACAGTA
>JBBPDC010188211.1:0-15191 GCA_037974485.1 Hemigrammopetersius urotaenia
CTCCTATGTCCATATTTGCCGGTCAAAATCCACGTAAATCCATTTAAGAAAGGTTTTGCAAAAATATTGGCAATACAGCTTTACACACAGTTATATAATCATATCTTAAGATGTTATACCTATTTTGATGACACATTATTCATTTATTTAGAATTTAAAGTTTTTTCAGTTTTCCTGAAAAATAGCCATTTTGCACATACGAGGTTTCTACCCGACAGCGACGATATGTAAATTAAATGTAAATTGTGTATGTCTTGTCCATTGCTCATGTTTTGCATTGATGTAATATGAAAATAACACAATACATAAAAGGATATATTTTGTGTGTTACTAGTTTGTGCTGTTACTAGAGAATGGCTAGCATGTATAAAGGCTTATATCGCCACCTTGTGTACTGAATTAGCAAAGTTCTATACCTTTTTAAAGTATTTTATTATTTATATGAAAATACTTCACATTTGTGTTATATGGAAACCTGTTGGATGTATTCATGTTTTCATCTACTGTTTACTTGTACTTGAGCAGCTATAACACACAGAGACACTGAGATTTCACTGATGCTTCTCTTTCAGGTCAGCTTTATGGATGTGTGGTTAAGAAGAAGGTCATCTATCTGGAGGAGGTGAAGAGAGACACATCAGACTTTGGTACGCCATGCTTCCTTACGGTCAGATTTTCCAGACAGCAACAAAAGATCTAATCAGCGAGTTGTTCACTGTAAAACCCAGAGTGGAGCCAGAGGGAACCGGAAAGATGTCGCTGTCCAGGGTGCTGTATGTGTACTGCTTTGCCTTGGTGGCTTGGCTTTAGACTGTGCTCCTTATAAAGTAGCTTTAAGGGTATTTACCAAATTAGAAGCAGTAATCAGTCATCTGCTACATTATTATACGCTCGCTGCAAGTTACGTGCAAGTGAAGAATTTCTATTTTTAAGTAAAGTTAAAAAGGACTGTATGCTGAATGTTGATTAAAAAGCATTCCATAGCCCTAATAAGTCTATTAACGATCTGTCGTCCCAGGCTGGAGATTTGGAGCTGTGATGGGCCGCAGCGGTGCATTTCCTGCGGACTGCATAGTTCCTGTCGCAGCTCCTGACTTCCTCAGTTTACCTGCAGAGAGGAAAAGTGAACCGCGGGACAAACAGGGTCGAGTGGTGGCGTCAGGAGCCGTGGCACTCGCTGTGGCGTCCAGCACCGCAGCACACGAGCTGGACCCCACACTGGAGGTGTGAACACGTCCAAAATCTACTGGGTTTTTACACAGTAACTTGATCTAACAAAGCTAAAATATTAGAGCAAAGAAAACACATGAATAGAATTGTACTATTCACTGTCACTTTGTATCGTTAACGAATTGATAATATTACCATGATCGCATAATGGTAGAGAATCGTTTCTGAATGTATGTGCATGCTCTATAAAAAACTCTATGTTTGAACCATAATATATATCTCTTTATTTTTAAAAAATGATTATTTATATTTTATGCTACTAATATTGTACTAATGTTATAAATGTTCCTCTAGTTGGATGAGTTTGGTGATTTCGGTAATCCTGAAGTGGAGGGAAGCATCCTTTTGGACAGCCAGTACAACATGGTGGAATTTGCCAAAAAGTACTTCAGACAGTCTAGTGGGAGCAAAAGGTTTGGTCCATCAGTCACAAACACAAATACCTGCTTCTGGTTCTTGTTAGAATCTCTCTTCTTCTTCTTCTTCTTCTTCTTCTTCTTCTTCTTCTTCTTCTTCTTCTTCTTTCTCTTTCAGCTTTTCCCTTCAGGGGTCGCCACAGCGAGTCCTGTCTTCTGCATCCTCTACCCTCACACCAACTAACTTCATGTCCTCTTTCACCGCATCCATACATCTCCTCCTCTCAGGCTCCTGCCTGGTGGCTCCAACCTCAGCATCCTTCTACCACTGTCTCTCCTCTGGACACGTCCAAACCATCTCAGTCTGGCCTCTCTAACTTTATCTCCAAATCATCTAACATGAGCTGTCCGTCCCTCTGATGTACTTCCTGACCCTCTCCATCCTCGTCACTCCCAAAGAGAACCTCAACATCTTGAGCTCTGCAGCCTCTAGTTCTGCCTCCTGTCTTTTCCTCATTGGCACCATCTCCAAGCTACAACATTGCTGGTCTCACTACCGTCTTATACACCTTTCCTTTCATTTCTGCTGAAACCCTTCTATCACACATCACACCTGACACTTTTCTCCACCCATTCCAACCTGCCTGCACACGCTTCTTCACCTCTTTTCCACTCACTCCGTTGCTTTGGACCGTAGACCTTAAAGTCCTTTACCTTCTTTACTTCTACTCCCTGCAGCATCACTGGTCCACTTGAGCCCCTCTCATTTATACACATGTACTCCGTCTTGCTGTGACTAATCTTCTCTTTTCCAGTACACATCTCCACCTCTCTAGCCTTTCCTCTACCTGCGCCCTGCTCTCACTGCCGATCACAATGTCATCTGCAAACATCATAGTCCATGGAGACGGTCCTGTCTAACATCATCTGTCTGTCTGTCCATCACCAAAGCCAAAAGAAGGGGCTTAGAGACGATCCTAGATGTCCCACCTCCACCTTGAACTCCTGTGTCACTCCTAGAGCACACCTCACTGCTGTCTCACAGCTCTCATACATGTCCTGCAGCTCCAGCTTTATTCCTCTGTAGTTGCCACAATCTTGTATGTCTCTTGTTCTTCAAAATCGGTACCAGAACACTTTTCCTCCACTCCTCGGGCATCTTCTCACTGGTCAAGATCTTGTTGAACAACCTAAACAAAACCCTACTGCCACCTCTCCTAGACACCTCCATAGGTATGGCAACAGGGCTATCTGCCTTTCCCTTTTTCCTCCTCTTCAAAGCCTTCCTCACTTCATCCTCACTAATCTCAGCTACTTCCTGCTCCACAGCCGTCACCTCTTCTACTCTACATTCTCTCTCATTTTCCTCATTCATCAGCTCTTCCATCTTCCTGCCACACGACTGGCACCTTTCCATCCCTATCCATAATCCCCCCAACCTGCAGCACGTCTTTTCCATCTGTATCTCTCTGCCTCGCCAGCCTGTACAAATCATTCTCTCCCTCCTTACTGTCCAACCTAGCATGCAAGTCATCATAGGCTGCATCTCCCTGTACTGCCTACTTTCCTCAGAAGGGTCACACTTCTTTTTAGCTCATTTCTTTCTCTGTATGCTCCTGGACTTTTTCGTTCCACCACCATGTCTCCTTATCTATTTGACTCCTTCCAGATGACACACCAAGTACACTCAGAGAAATGACTCTGGGGTATAGTAATATATATATTCCTTGAAAAATAGTCATTTTTACACTGTAATATTAATTTTGGAGGGAACTCAATAAAGACAAAACAAATTAAACAATTAATTTGTGTAATCAATTTACGGAGTGGGACAGGTAAATCTTACAAGAGATTCTCAACTGTTATTTAAACGTATTTCTGTCGAGGCACTACACCTGAAAATACTAAGTAACCTTTATTTAGAAAAATGAGGTCTTAATTTGAATTCTCCCATGAGCCTTTGCGGGCGGAGTGAGTGGCCTTTTGGCCGTTAAATTGTGTTTTGGGGATCAATTAACGGGGGGAAGTAGATGTGTGTGACGTTTAATGTGTTTGTGTGTAAATCGTGTGTCATTTTGTATGCTGAAGCCGTGTTTCGACAGTCACCCTTCCCATGAAAGACAGACTCGTTGTTGGAAAAATCGGTGTGATACTGACCGAGGATCATTGAAGTATTGAAGACTGACAAGATACAAGAAAGCTTGTGAAGACACAGGGTGTCTTTACTTTCTCATTTTTCTCTAGTTGCAGAACTAAGCATTGCAGACACATAGGAGTTCATTAATATTAAATTAGTAATGTTATTCCAGCATGAAAATAATTCGTAAACATTTAACATTTACTCAATATTTCTGAGTACATGTGACTGTTCATGTATATGTGAAGGTAAATTTGACTTGATTCTCATAAGTAAATTGCACTCGATTACAGCATTAGAATTTACTCCAAAAAATTGAGTGCAAATTGTTACTAAGATTTTTTTAAGTAAATTCTATGAGTTATTTCTTTGAGTGTACCCTCCTACCCGTCTCCCTAATCGTATTAGCTGTATCTGTCCAATCACAGTTCCTGTCGCCAAGAGCCTTTTTCGACTCCACCCTGAAAACCTCGCCACACTCTTTCTTTTTTCAGTTTCCACCACCTGGTCCTCAGCCCCACCCTTGTTCTCTTCATCTTCCTCACCATCAGTTTCATCCTACAGACCACTATTCTATGTTGTCTCGCTACACTCTCACCGACCACTACCTTGCAGTCACTGCAGTCTCCTTCAGATTATAACGTCCACATAAGATGTAGTCCACCTGTGTGCTCCTCCCTCCACTCTTATATGTCACCCTATGTTCCTCTCTCTTCTGGAAGAAGGTATTTATAACAGCCATTTTCATCCTTTTCACAAAGTCTACTAACATCTGTCCCTCTTCGTTCCCCTCCTGGATACCCAACCTGCCCATCACTTCCTCATCACCTCAAGTTGTAGAGTCTCTAAACAGTCAATAATATTGTTCATATGTTTCATATTGGCAGTGACTCATTCCGAGACAAATCTAAGAAAGGCAAAGGCAAAGATCCTGCAGAAATGGTCAAGTTCAGCAAGGTAACATGCAAAACAGACATTACAAATTTAGGACGTGGGGGAAAAGCAATAGATTGCAGTGTATCAGCCTGTGTATGTGAATAAAAGACAGATATTTTGAATATAAAATTCTAGTACCTTCAACACACTTAGTTGCGAAGAACTACAGATTAATCAATGAGCAACAAAACATCAGAAGCAGCAGCAAAGCGGAAAGCTAAATCTTCCTTTAAGAGCCTCAGAACTGCTTACTTGGTGGGAATGTTGAGATTCCCGTTGAGATTTCCCATTCCCGTTTGTTTTTAAGTGGAAACAGAAACATTGTTTGACCAAATAACAACATTGTGATTAAATCAGTTAATCAGAGGGAAAAATACCTTTACAGGGGAGCAAGAGATGTTCACAAACCTTGCTGCTAGCCATGTATAGTATATTGAGTCCTCATTAAACATTAATCTTTCTACCACATACACCATTCTTTCATGTCCTTATTTTTGGAAAATATTTGGTCATAAAAAATAACCGACGCTGCTTTAAAACGCTGCCGTTTTCTCAGGTCCCCATCCAGGAGTCCCTGATTGAGTTCAATGACCCCAACATGAACAGAGTTGCGTCTGAAATCTTCCTGGGTGAGCCTGCATTTTTCCTGAGGGGTTTCCTTTATAATGTATTACTTCCAAGGCCACATGTTTTAGGTGTCTGTTACATTCTGGTGCGTTTTGGTTTGTGTGTTCAGCCATAATGAAGTTCATGGGAGACCACCCTCTCCGAGGCCAGTCGGAACACTTTGTGGTCTGCACCTTCCTGAAGGTAAAGCAGCTCCAGTTCTGTCACAGTCTAAACCCTAAACCAGTGGGTTTACCAGTCTCATTCTAAATGGTCAGGACCAAGCAGGAGCTAGATGACTTTTTGGAGACTGATCATAGATAAGACGACGCCGGACTTAAACTCTGGCATTATTTGTCGGTTGTTAGAACCCACAGCCTACAAGTTTTTCATTTTATTTACATTTTATGTACCAAAAACAGTCATTCATTTAAAATTACCATTCCAACCCATCTTTATGCCTTGAAGGCTTTTGTATGTAAAGCTAATATATGTAAATTACCTCTGTTCTGACTGGCTACCCTGCGCATTCAAACAGCAGTCCAGACCGAAACTCTGATAATGAAATACTAAAGCATAAAGGGGCGGGGCTAAACTGCTATAGGCTAACAGCTAGCAGACAGCGTGTAAATGAACATGTGTTGGTTCTTAAAAGCAACAAATTCAAATGGACTTGCTTCTATATATGCACTTTATGGATTGAAGGTATGTTTTGAAAATGTAAAAATGTAAATATACTGCATTAATATACTGCAATAATACTAAAAGGAAAATGCACATTTCTGAAATATGGGCCCTTTAAGAGATTTTGTTCAGTTACTGAAATGAATCGACCGCTGCAATGAAACTAAACGTGCAAATTATGAAAGCAGTTGTGAAAACGGAGTTTATGGGTCATAAATGGACCAACAGTTATTTACATGCTTTTTTTACAGTTGACTGGAGAGTTTGGACTGATGAAGGATGAGGCATATTGTCAAGTTCTCAAACAAATCACAGCCAACACCAGCTCCAAACCGTAAGCTGTCACACACACACACACACACACACATTACTTTTAAACTGTTAACTTCTTGTGGAAACCCACTTATCATGCACAGCAGAGAACACATGCAACAATACAGCCCTTTATCTTTATATGGTCTGGGAAGCGGGTTCTGTTATATATGTGCATGGTGCCAATAAAAAAGGTTAGCAACAATGTGAAGTGTGAGTAAGTATGTTAAATGTGGGGCAGTGGGTAGCACTGTGACCTCACCTCCAGGGTTGGAGGTGTGTGTGGAGTTTGCTTGTTCTCCTTATGGTGTGTGGGTTTCCTCTGGGGTCTCCGGTTTCTCCCACAGTCCAAACACATGCATTAGGTGAACAGGGGGTTCTAAACTGACCTCAGGTGTGTGTATGTGCGCCCTGTGGTGGGCTAGAGTAGACCCCAGGGAACCTGCAACCCTAGTAAGGATTAAGCGGATACAAAAAATGAATGAATATTACATTTAGCAACTAAATAGAAAACTTGTATACAGTTACATTAGTCTTAGTCGACCACATCAAGCCATTCATAGAAGTTATACATGTAAGTTACTTCTCCATTTATGTGTGTGTGTGTGTGTGTGTGTGTCTCAGTGACAGTTGTCAGAAGGGCTGGCGGTTGCTCTACATTCTCACAGCCTTCCTCCGCTGCTCAGAAGTGCTCAAGCCTTTCCTGGTCAAGTTCTTACAAGACGCCTGCAGGAGCCCAGTAACCCTTTTTCAGGGTACACACACACACACACACACACGCACACACACACGCTTTTTACGCTACTCTCCCACAAGAGGGGTCTAGAGGAGCTCAAAATAAATTAAAATGTAAAAGAGGTTTTTATTTTATAATTAAACTTTGATAAAAATCAAAGCCAGCAGGAATTGTCGTGTTTTACTGTGTTTCATTGTCAGTGTATTTCATGTATTTGAATTTTCCATTCACTTTTGCTGTGACTGTCACGTGGGTTGAGGGGATAGACACAGCAGCAGACACAAACTCTCGAAACAAACACAAATGAAGAATTAGAAGTGTCTCCCTCTCCGGAGGACCTTCGCTCCGCGACACTTCCACGCCACGCGCTACTCCTCGGGTTCTCCGGAGGACATTCTCTCCTCGACAACCCGGATAGCACTCATACACTCGGTTTGAGAGCTTCTCGCTCCTCCTTGCGACGAACACTACATTGGAAGCCCCACTCCGTGTGAGAGCGCGGCTCACCGTGTTAACTCCTGCACGGGGGCAGCTCGAGAGATAGAAAAAAGAGGGAAACTCGTCGCACTGGCGCTTCCCGGCTCGTTGTTGATCCTCTCCTCGTGCTCTGTCTGAGTCACCGCTAGATTAGGTTCCTCCGTTGAACCTCGACACACACCTAACCGGGACAGTCTCTTTGTTCTCAGTTCACAAGCACACAACAACGCTTCAGTGTCAAAAGTAGCTTCCTCACCAGTATTGCAGTTTCCATGGCGCATTCACACTGCTACACAGAATACATTCTCTCACAGTTCACACCGCAAGCATTACAGAAATATTCTCTCTACCTTTGCTACCAAAACACAATCCCTCCAGCCTCTCACTGATGTTTCTAGGTTGTAAATGGGGAGTTAGTTGGTGACCACACACTGGCTCAGCCGGGCTATAAACTAACACACAACCAATCATATGATGTAGACACACCCAGACCCCTGCGACTAACTTTCAAACTAAGCAGTCCCAACTAAACAGAAAGGTGGCCTCTAACGGCCGCAACCTATGGACATCACAGTTACAGTGTGAATATGATTATTCAGTCAGTCTGCAATATAATATCTAGATTCCTCTGTTAATAATATAGTATCATATAAAATAAATAGTAGTTCTAGAGTGACGTTCTAATACAATTAATTTACAGATTCATTGTACTGCAAAAGTGGCAACTATTTAATGAAACAAGTATAAATGTTTAAGCTGTTGTGTTTAAATCAACACTGTATAATTATAAATCGAGTCCAAACTTTTGAACAGTAATCACTCGATATCTGGCTGGTTGTTAGGCATCGCTAAAGCCTGCGAGCAGAACCTGAGGAAGACGTTCCAGTTTGGTGGGAGGAGTGTGTACCCCAACAGCATGGAGCTCAAAGCCATTATGGTCAGAACACACACACACACACACATGCTCTAACGTCCCTAAAAATACACACACGTTTCACACAGATCAGTTACGTGATACTTGCTACTGTGTGTGTTTTCTCAGGCTGGGCGGAGCTCAAAGAGGCAGCAGTTTCTGCTCCCTGGCGGAATCGAGCGACACCTCAAGATCAAAACCTGCTCTGTAAGTCTTTTTGTTCCCTTTCTGCAAAAAAACACATTTACATTTTCCCACTCACCCAAGACACGCTCTGTCCAAGCATAGCCAAATTTAGTTTTTCACATCTTTTCTGTAAAAAGACAGAATAACTTCTCCCAACTCTTTCAAACCTCTTCCAGCTCTTCATTAGGACACAGGCCTGATGCACATTAACCTTCTCCAGTCCAAGAGAAGGTTAATGAAGAAGAAGAAGCAAAATTTGGGCTCTAAACATGTACTGGGTTTTCACATACTCCAGCAGATGTGTTCAACTGATCAGCAGGGTCATTCCTAGATTGGGATAGCCCTGAGTTCGATTCCTAGGTGTGGGGGGCTGAGGGTCCTTTCTGTGTGGATGTTGCCCCAGTGTCCGTGTGGGTTTCCACCTGATACTGCAGTTTCCTCCCAGAGTCCAAAGACAGGCGTGTCAGATGAACTGGAACTGCTGAATTGCCCGTCGGTAAACATGTGCACGAGGGTGTTTGTGTGCGGCGAACTGTCCAGGGTGTTTCACCTTTTTGGCTGCAGTGCTTAGTACCACCTCTCTAATGTGAAAGTACTGAGGTGGCCGTGATACTGACCTTGGACATGTGCTTTTTTCCCATGTCTAAGCGTGGGATTTTATTCTTGCTTCATCCATTCATGCTAGCTGGATAATGCAAGCTTACAGAATGAACAGCTTTTAGGAGCACATTGTCTTTGTGAAAATGAAATATAATACTGTTCAACTAAACTAACTGCATAAGTTGCTCAATGAATGACCCTTGTTTATTGGTCTTTGCTAGGCCTCAAGTGGTTAGCCCTTACCTACGCCAAGTGTTAGCATTACACTGGATGCTGTGCTGTTAATGTCCTGGGTCTCATGTTTTCCTACCTGCGTACTGAGGAGAATTGCTTTGTAGCCTGATGCTGCATTCCATTTGAACTGGGAAGTTGGAATTTACGAGTTCCTTAAAGGAAATTTCAACAAGAATGGCCTGTGATTTCCAAACGCGGAGGAACCTCACCAAGATGGCTGCTCAATGCATCAGCAGTAGTGAAAGCTTTTTTGACTTATTGGTGGCTCATTAAATCAGTAGTACACACCGTGCTGTCCAGCTTCTGGCTGTGCTTTTTTGAGCATTTTGTGCGCAAAACTCAGTGAAATGTTTTGTCATTAACTTTTACTGACAGCAATAGCTAACAATAGGTAACCCGTCTAGAACCCAGCTGCCCAACTTGTCATACTGGAACGTGGTCGACTCAGGTGTCCCATCATTCCCAGCTCTGACCTCCCAGTTCCTGATTATGAAAATGGAAAGTGTTGAAATGAGAGGTGCTGTGGCATTATGGGAAATGTAGTCTGAACACCTGCCACCCCCAAGAGTATAGTGAAGTTTTCAGCCTTTACCGGTGTGTGTACCAGTACTAACTCTCTGTGTTTGTAGGTGGCACTAGATGTCATAGAGGAGCTGTGTTATGAGATGGCTCTACAAAGACTGGAGGCCATGGACGAGTACACAGTCTTCATTGTTACCAACAGAGGTACAAATCATGCACATTACCACCCAAACAGCACATTCCATGAAAAATGAACAACAGCCTTTAAGCCTTTAAGATATCAGGAGCTTATGTAAGTTTGTTAGATCCCAGTTAAAAGGCCCATAATCCGGAAACACCAAAATGCTTTATTTTACGTGAAAAAGTTTGATGTGTTTTGTAAACACTGTCAGAATTGATTTTCATTGTGATGTCACCATCATATTAAAAGTGTATGGAATTTTAGCACACCCGCTGATAAATAGTGTTGCTTTTTAAACACAGGAACTTATAGAAAATGAGTCTTAAAGGCACCACAATAATAAAACGCTTGTTTGGGCCATAATGGCAGTCAAATGTTGGGCAGAATTTCCATTTTTACGAAATATATTGCATACAAGCCCTTTAATATGGGAGGTGTTTAGCTGATAGTCTCGTTCACGTGCCACAGGTCAGAATGTGCGTCCGCTGAACAAGAGGGAGTACATCCTGGACATTGCGACGGAGGCGGAGCAGATTGACAGCAACTACAGCTTCTGGTTCCGGCGAGTCATTTGGGCTCAAGCTCTGAAGTTTGACAACGAACTCAGCGTTACAATTCATTACAATCAAGTATGAAACCTTTGTGTCATGATGGAATACATACATGATCTTCCCTGTGAGCAAAATAGCAATTTTGGGGTTAAAACCACCAACGATGCTAATAAATGGGTTTTAGAAAACCCCACGCTGCACTGCCACTCATCTATCATTTTATGAGCGCCATATTTCCACTATATAAGTAGATCATTCCACCCTGCAGCCCACCTGGTGCTGGATAGTTTGTCAGTCTCCCTCTAACCAGTTCATTAGTCAATTTCTGACATGATTTGGGTGGTCTGTTCACGACACAGCAGTGATGGCAGGTATGGTAGTGTGTTTAGTGTACCAAACTAGGCAGCAGCAGATGAGCTGCGGTCTCTAATGTACAGTGAGTGGACTTCCAGTAAAGTGGCCGATGAGTTTCTAAAGTTCTATTAAAACAGTTCGTTCTCCTCCCGCAGTGTATATTTGTGTGTGTGTGTCTTCGCAGGTTCTTCCTGACTATATGAAGGGGCTGCTCAACGTACTGCCGCAGGGGAAGGTCAGCGAACAGCAGTTCAATCAGATTGCCAAACTTGCGGCCCTGCAGCACAAAACCAAAGACAGCCTCTATGCACCCACTATGTATGTTGCTCATAATGCATTTACACTCTGTTTATCTCTGTGACCCTTTGAGACACCTACTATGAGTACATTAAACATGATATATATAAATTTTGACTCATTTAAGGGCCCCTGTCCTCCATTTTCTTCATGTTTTAGGATTGTCCCTATAGTCATTTTATGCACCAGTCAGATTATATATGTAAATGAGCTTTATTCCGATTGGTTAGTCTGCATTGTGCCTCATTCAGAAAGCAGTGTGGGTTAAAACACTTCATATGATTTCAGTGTGAATGATCTCAACTGCTGTATGTGTATGTTTGGGACGTTACAAAAACTGTTAATATTTTGTTTACTGGAAATGAACTATTGAAACTTGAACAGTAACAAAACTGTATGAACCATAAACATCTGATCAACGTCTGATCATTTTTATAGTAATTATACTGATATGGTTTCAGTATGATACTTAGCACTCAGCTACAGCTCACAAGATCCCGTAACCATGCATAGTTTCATGCACTTCCTGTCATGCCTGGTCTGCCTGATCCTCACACCCGGTCAAACTGATCGTCAGGCTCTTGATGAGCCAGTTTAGCTGTGTTCCCAGATCTGCACAGTTATATTTTTGTGCATAATGCCAGAATCACTGCGCCGTTGTTTTAACATTTCACATTTTGCACCATTTTGTGAGATTTGTGAAACATCAGACTAGACCAGCAAAAGCTGGACTAACCATCTCCAGGGCTCTTTAGTGAAATCTGGAAAACAAAGTAAATATATAACATCTTTTACAAGCTTAAGATAAAACATCGAATGAGATGCTTCAGATGTTTTTAATGCAGATTGATCAAAAATGTTATCATGCATCACTTTTAGCTAACAGCTAAGCGCTAACAGACTACAAGGACCCCATTGGGGCGCTACCAGTGTGTTTGATAGTAGCTTCTGATGTTTAGAACTGGAACTGACTGCCTATAGTCACATTCCACTGGTTTTACCAAATTCTACAGGATAATCTATAGATGACCATATCAAAACACGCAACACTGCTTAGCTAACCTCATATTTAATGTCTTCCTCCCTCCCTCTCTTTCTCTCTCTCTCTGTAGTCATGAGATAGTGGAGTGTATTCCAGCACAGCTGTTTACCAGACAGGGACCACAGCAGTGGATGCACCTGGTCACGCAACACGTCCATGCAGTCCAGAGCCTCAACCCTCACCAGGCTAGAGCACAGTTCTTGGGTATCCTCTCTTACACACACACACACACACACACACACACACACACACACACACACACACACACACACACACACACACACACACACTTAACAACACTTTCTTAACTCTTAAAGAACCAGTTCTGTTAAATTGATCAAATTTGTGCCAAAGACGTATTTATTGAGCTCCTGTGTAAAAAAAAATGACACCAGACACCGTTTGGGGGAAATTGGGTTTTATATTTGTAGACAGAATTGGTTACTGGCCTGAAACAGAGACTTCTTGTAAATCTCCAGAGTTTTAGTATTTAGCACAAATACCAGAAGGTGGTGTCTGTCAGGCATCTAAAGCCCAGGTATCAAATTAACGTTCAGTTTGTAACTGATTGATTTAATTGCAGTTACATTGTGGCTCGGTTTTCTTCACTGAAAAAAATCAATGTAGTGAAGGCCACTGAAGCTCCCATATCCTCACATTCCTGTGTGCTACCATGTCCTCGTCTCAGAGTGTGTGTTTGTGTTGTAGGGTTGGTGTGTGCATTCCCCATGTTTGGATCTTCCTTCTTCTACATCCAAAGCAGCAGCAACAGCACCATCCCCACCCCCTGCATCTTGGCTGTCAGTCAAAATGGCCTCCACTTTTTGGATAAAGACACACATGTGCGTCCCACTGGTTCCCACACAGCACTGAGAGAAACTGATATATATATTCATAGAGTAATGTCTCTGATTACAGAAAGATCACCAGACATTTATATGTACATGTTTGGTGGGCCATCAGAGGGCCCACATCAGAGGGGTCAAGATTTCAAACAGAAGTTCCTTTATGTTAAAAAAAGTAAAATAGTGTATTACATTACAGATCCATGGATACTGACCCATATTTACCCTTATTTCATATTTCTTCTGCAGTAGGACACGAGCATACTGCTGTTTTTTGGTGATTGGTTGACGTGCTGATCAGCTTATTGGCTGAATTGAGCGAATAAGAAAAGATAAGATTAACCTTTATTAGTCCCACAAGTGGGGAATTTGTATCGTCACGGCAGAAAGTGGACAGAACAAAGTTAAGAGCAGCAGAAATGAAAAACAATAGAATAAAAACCATAGCAACAGTGTAGTATAAAACGTACACTATACAAACTTGTATCGAAAAATACATATGAAAGTATATATATGTGTGTGTGCACAATGAGTGTACAGGGCTCCAGACAAAATTAAAACCTTAGGAGCCATTGGCTACTAAACACGAAATATTTGGGGCCAAATTATTTTTAGGAAATTATTGTCATGGAACATTTTGTCTCCAGTCTTAACCCGTGTAAAGAGCGTTAAAACTAAACAAGAAATCACGACATGCACTAAACTGTCGCCAAAGTAAAACATGGTAAGGCTGAGCAATTGTTTTGAATTAATTTGGACATTTTAACATTTTTAAACCTTAGCTAAGACAGGCTAAGCTAGCAAAGCTATGCATTCCTGTGTTCAAGTCAGTCTCTAAACAACATTTTGGCTAAACATAAGCGCGATAATACGGGATTTTATAATGGCCAAATATTATCAAACACATTGTCGTTTGACACGTTTTGAAAGACTGTCCTGTGATGTGTTCCGTGGTAGTTTGCTAGCTAAGCTAAGCTAAGCTACTACTTGCTGTCATTAAAACACAGTGGAGGCTTTTTGATTCCTTCTGAGGGGACAGTCAAGGTGGTTAAAGTAGCGGAGCGTGTTATGCAACGGTCAACATCAGGGCAAGCAGTCAGTGTATCTTTGGTCATCAGTTTGTCCGGGCTACACTTTTGACAACCATCATTTTAACTGTTTAGTTAAGCTCTTTAGTTCTGTCAGTGAATAATCTAGTCACATTGGCGACCGTTTTAGTCGCCATCTGGAACCCTGGTATATGTATATATGTTTGTACAGAGTGGATATACAAATATATGCAGAACATTGTGGATATATATGTATAAAGTGGCGCGCAAAAACAGTAATTATGCACCAGAAGAATTGCACATTTCACCCAGAAATAATACTTCATCCCAAAAACTGCATGTTGCATCATAAAATTACACTCAAAAGAAATATTGCACATAAGAGAAATGACCAACTACTCACACTCACTGCCATCACTGATGTACATAAGGCACTGTTAGAGAGCCTTATGTTTGAAGAACATTTGAAAATATGAAAGCAGTGTTGAAATACTCCATTCTGTTCTGTTTTTCTGTATGAAAGACCATTAACAAGTTTGCAGTAAAGTACAATACCATGCAAAAGTCTTCATGATCTGCGAAAATTATGTTTAGAATCTGTTAGAACCCCCATTATTATAATAAATACAAATAACATTAATACAGAAAAGGGTGATTTTTTACCATTTCCTTGTAGAAGCCCTTTTTTCATGAGATTAAATCATACTAACCACCTCACAAACAAATCATCTTCATACGTTTTACTCCTTTCTTGTTTTTCTGTAATTATTCTAATTCTAGTGTTTTTGCTGCCAGAAAGACCCTCACTGTTGTGATAAATGATAGAACTATTTGCGTAGGTGACTCCTGCACCGTACTGTAGCTAACCTCAAGTTTCAAGTTTCAAGTTTTATTGTCATATACAGATAACAATGTAGCATCATTACTGTAATGAAATTCTTAG